>JAWQFJ010011633.1:0-10000 GCA_034096865.1 Theodoxus fluviatilis
CTGAGTCTCTCTGAGTCTCTGTCTCCGTGCGTCGCTGTCTCCGTATGTCTCTGTCTCCGTCTCTCTCTCTCTCTCTGCCATCCTGCCTGCCTGCCATCCTGCCTGCCTGCCATCCTGCCTGTCTGTCTGTCTGTCTGTCTGTCTGTCTGTCTGTCTGTCTGTCTGTCTGTCTGTCTGTCTGTCTGTCTGTCTGTCTGTCTGTCTGTCTGTCTGTCTGTCTGTCTGTCGACGTTGGTGAAATCCACATCCCTGCTCTACGCTTTATTATTTTCTCTGTGGAACTATGCAGACGCAAGGAAGCTGTCGGTAATTCTACCTCCATTGAAAAGGGTTACCCGTCAATTTCTGACGACAATAGGGGTACATCCATCACTAGTCTTCTCATCAAAGCTTTATTATCAGTACTGACAGATAGATTAAATTCGTGGGCGGACACTAACATCGTAGCTGTGCGGTTGCATTGGTTTCGAGAAACGTTAACACTCAAGTCCTAGGGATGTGCTGTATTCGCCAAATGTGTAGGGACCTTGCAGTGCTTCCGTGTTTGAAAGTGGACATCTAGAGGCATTGAATAGATTCTTTACTTTGCCTATTACAACATCAAACGTGTCGTGCACGTCTTTCTGTCCATACGTCTGTGTGTGTATGTGTGTGTGTGTGTGTGTGTGTCTGTGTGTGTGTGTGTGCGCGCGCGCGTGTGTGCGTGTCTGTGTGCACATGAGTGTATGTGAGTGTGTGTATGTGTGTGTGTGTGTGTGTGCGTGCGCTCGTGCGTGCGTAGGTACATGTGTGTATGTCTTTGTGTGTGTGTGTGTGTGTGCGTGTGTGTGTGTGTGTGTGTGTGTGTGTGTGTGTGTGTGTGTGTGTGTGTGTGTGTGTGTGACCAAGCGGCAAAAACAGTTCGGTGTTGCCTTGACGTAACTGGCTATATATGTTCAACGAGATACTGCTTAGGGTTGCTTTGCATGAAAACTTTGTGATATTCGCACATAACAAACACAGTGTTGCTGATTTCAAATCAAGAGAGCTGTGTCTATCGAATAAAAGAATTGCTGTGTACGTTCAATTTTGAGCACTTTTGATGAAGCCGAACAGTACAGACTGGTAAATAAACAACCCCGTGATTGAGGAGGTGCGTTGCTATAGAATATTGCATCGACTAGAAAGACAATGCTGGATCTTTCAAGATACTCTGATAAATGTCGAATAAAACCCTTAAAAAGGTGACGAAAGTTTTATATATATATATATATATATATATATATATATATATATATATATATATGTAATGCACACGATAGAAAACATATCGAGACGTTTACATGCAATACCGATGGGGTTTCAGTGACCTCTTCAATGAAAAACTGCTACACTCAAGGCTTACTATTTGATGTGCATGTATGTCAAGATTGTATGGAAGAGTGCGAGTGTAAATTTCACCTGCTGTTTGTCTGTCCAAAACTCGAAGACTTTAAACTAAAATACCTATCCCAAATTTCCGACTTTGAAAATAATTTAATCTGTGTTTTCTTTTGGAGATCAAAATGGAATCGATCCATAGCCATGTACCAGTATCATTCTTCAAATTGGATTCATGAAGACAGGATGAGAAAAACTTGCAAACATTGTCATAGCTCAATGGCCTGAAAATATACCATTTTGTTCGTTTAGTCGGTCGGTCGATCCTCTTTCTCTCTCTCTTTCTCTCTCTCTCTATCTCTCTCTCTCTCTCTATCTCTCTCTCTCGCTCTCTCTCTCTCTGTGCGGAGGGGCACGACAGAGAGATCTGCGAATGAAGTTTTCACACCACGTGCCACACAGCTGACACACAGCGTACGTGGCCATCCCATGCAACGTGCATGGGCAGCAGAGCTTGCAGTCTCTATGTCCATCTGCCTGCCTGCCGGCTGCCTGCCTGCCTGTTTGTCTGCCTGCCTGCATGCCTGCCTACCTCTCTGTCTGTCTATCTGTCTGTCTGTTTCTCTGCCTCCGTCTCTGTTAGTCTGTTCCTGCCTGTCTGTCCGTCCGTCCGTCCGTCTCTCTCTCTCTCTCTCTCTCTCTCTCTCTCTCTCTCTCTCTCTCTCTCTCTCTCTCTCTCTCTCTCTCTGTGGTTGTTGCAGTCATGAGGGTGATGACAGCTGTAAAGAGACATTCAGCTACCCCATGGCAAAGTGATCGACGCGATATTCAACTACGATAAACGACAAGCACAGCATTTAATGACTATTTAATGACTGATATTGAAATGAAGGATGCAAAGTACCCACTGCGAGTGAGGATTGGCTCGAATGATGACACCACGTTGGTAAGAATTTCTGTAGGCTGAGAGGAGAACTGTCCAGGTTATTCACAGCTTGCCAAAAAGGGTTTACATGCTTATATATTTGTGACTTTTCACCTATTAATGAGCGATCAAACGGCACATTTATTCCCTGGCTGTGATGATTATGTTCCCTGCCGGAAACTCTCAAATCGGCCATTGCCTTTCTGTCACGTGGCCCCGTTTCACGTCATGCTACAGTGCCATGGTAGATCCCATGTTCTCATTGCGGTGGCGACACCACCAAGCTCATTTTTAACTAATCGCCCGCACATGGGTTCCATATCTAATCAAATAAAGAATTCAGCTTGATACAAAGACTGGTTCTGTACTGATAGGTTCCCGTGTGAATCGTGTAAGCATTCTAGCTTGGCGCTCTTCGAGGGTACGGTATACATTCACAATGTAGTCAGTCATTTCTCTTTCATCTGCACTGTGTTAACGTTCCTGTTTTACATCAAGAAGCAACGTAGATTGGTGGGTCAACGCTCCCGACTTTCACTTGGGCGAGCGAGGATCGGTCCTCACTAGGGGCCGACGCCGCTGACCTCATACTGGGTCCAGTACCGCGATGACTTGGGGTGAAAGTCCTCGAGAAATATCTATGCACCTGATGCATACATACTGATTAATGGTCATTATCATTGTCGTGTGTGAGGATGCGTGAGCAAACCTGGTTAAAGCTGCTGGGACAGTTTTCGGGGAAAGTTCCAGCATAGTGGGCATGCAAGGGTTAAAGTCATGTCTTTTTTAATAAATAGCTTTACACAACAATTGAAATTAATTAAATGTGCCAGTATAGTGGTGTTTTCTCTGGTATTATAGGTAAAACCGTGATAATTTAACGGTAGACAAATTTTATTTCATTTTGACACGTTATCCTAGCATATTCATGCACGGTATCATTCAATACCCACCATTTCACCGCAGTGTGCTTGATAACACATCAACTCGCTAAATACACAACCTCTTCTCATTTCATTCCACACATAGTTCAGACTTTGAATATTTGCATAGCCAGTCGTTGCATACGCCGGCTAACCGCTTGAATTTTTATGGTAACCGCTATTTGGTCGTATCACTCTTGTTCGCATGGACTTGCTAATTTTCAGAGTTTAGATTGTTCATTTGTTAAGCTTTACTGAACAAGCCGGCGAACTGCATGCATAAAACATTGTTGTTGTTGAAAAGGCTCAGCACATGTGATTACATGTACGGTTCCAGCCCATTGAAACCTTGTTACGGCAGCAAACGTTAGTGCAAAATTGGTGGTCTTTGATTATCCAGGGCTGCGTACTGTGTTGGAAGTAGTCCTAGGCAGACATGCGTGGGATGCAGATATCAGAGCAGAGTAGGGGAGGTAGGACAGGGGGTGGGGGAGATGGGAGGGGGGAGGGAAAAAGAGGAAAATATAATCGTGTATGATTTTGGTGCTGTAATCAATCACCATTATTTATATTCCTCTTGTCAGCGTTCTTGTTTGTGGGGAGTAAACCGCGGACCAATTTTCTTTTTGCAGTCAAAACAGCAAAGTTGTCCTGTTTCCTGTAACATCAACTTCGTCAAGTAAACAAATGACGATCACAGACGTCCTCGTGTCAGTCATAAAATGTGTCAGTCTTTTTCAACTGACGACTGAATACAGCAGAACACATGAGTGGCTGGCAAACAAGAACCCCTGCTAACAACTGTAAGATGGAGGAAGCTGAGATGCTATGGTCACACCACACTGCATGACAGCCTTGCAAAAGCAGTGCTCCAGGGCATCGTTGAGGTAGGAAGGAAGCGCGGACAGCAAAGGCAATCCTGGATGGACAACGTCAAACAATGGACCGACATGGACGACCCCACCCTTCTCCATACAACCCAAGACCGAAACAAATAGTGAACCATTTTCAGCATCCATCCTGGCACCCCAACCGTCGTTCCGACGAGGGGTTGAAGATAGAGGAGAATAAGATGAATACGGTAAACAAACACGTGTAGTTTTTAATATGTGGGCTACACTGTAATTAACGACGACAACAATACAGTCACTCTGGGACTTGGAGATTAGAACAGATCGAGTGATCACAGACGGGAGACATACGTTGTATTATTCGATAAAAAGAACAAAACAATGCAGCAATCTCAAAAGGCGAGACGATCAAAACCGAATAACACGTGAAAATCGAAAAATACCACGACCTCGGACTTGAAAAATAGAAGTTGTGGAATGAAAAAGAACAGATGACACCAGTAGTCATTGAAGCACTGGTAAGCAGCACACCTGAACTGCACACCTTGCGAAAGCTTCAGATAAGCACAAACAAGCACCTCTCATCAAAACTGCCCTTCACGCCAGTGCTCACGTCCTCCGAAAACCCCGGATCTCTATAAAAAAAAAACTGGTGCGACTGTCACGGTTGGGGTGGGTGGAAGGTGGCTCGATCCCCAACCGGACAGTAAAAATAAATAAATAAGGGAAATTCCTTTCTCAGACACTAATCTCATTTAAAGACAATGACGCCACAAACCAAATCCGACGTAAAACAAATCAACTCAATTACTCAAGCATGTTTGACAAACAAATCTCACGAACAGAACAAACAAATGGAAAAAAGAAAGAAGAAAAGAAAACAGTTACAAATTAAAAACCTTTAAAACTTGTTCAGCGGGCTCAACTACAGCACCCGGCACAATTCTCTCCATCAATCCATCTCCATCTCTCAACCGAAAACACCACAATGGACTGCACGGATGAAGCCACACGGCCCATCAGCCCCTGTAGGCCATGCAAGGCCACGGGGCACGAAAATCACCAGAACCGTCCAGAGTAAACGCCAACCAAGTCACGGTGTTCTTAGGTATTCGCCTCTCAATAAACGTGCAGAGAGACGCGGTGGGTCAATTCTTACCCCGAACCCACAGGGGAAACATTACTAATAAGAAATCTAAATTGACAAAAACGCCCACACCGGGCTTACATATAAAAAGCTCTTAGTTTATCATCCATTATATCTCTCTTTTTCCCCTCTCCGCCTCTTCTCTATATATATATAGGCGAGGGAGAACGCCAAGAATCAGATTATGCACAAATATAAACGTTCAGCACGAGCCGCTGCAGAACCAAAACAAAACACGTGCAACATGCTCTGAAAATGCGCAATCAGCAAGTGCTGACAGCGCATAACTCTTAAAGGCGTGTCAACTCCGAGACCAAACTCTCTATAAAATTTTGAAGTTAAAACAATATTAAACCGAGTCGTGACAGCGACTCCAGAACCAAGAAGCAAAACATCACCGACCAACCAAAGGATGGATGGATGGGTGGATGGATGGATGGAAGGATGGATGGATGGAGCTTTGCGGCCGATCAGCCTTTGTAGGCTATGTAAGGTCATTGAGCACGAAACTAACTAGAATAGTTTAGGGTAAGCGCAAATCGTCACGATATCCCTAGTTATTCGCCTCTTATTAATCGCGTAGGGAGACGCGGTAGATCTATTCTGACCCCACCCCCACAGGGGGAACCAACAAAAGAGTCATGGATGAAAGATGCAAGAACAACAGCGGCGGTGACGGCGGTGGGAGTGGTCTTGGATGCCTCGACTGTTTATAGGTCTTGCCGTTTTTTGTTCATTTTGCAAGAGGTTTTGGCCATTCATGACACCCATTAGTTTGTCTGGTGTGAAACCTCACATGACTCTCCAGGTTGTTGGTTTGTCGGTGATTGGGCGGTAGTTCTTGGGCACAGCCCCTTTCTTTGGATCCTTCATGATGAGTGGTACTGGTAATCTTTCATTCATACGCCATGAGGGTATCTCGTCTGGATCCTTCTCCATCAGTGGTACGCTTCCTTTCACAAGCCATGAGGGCGTCTTGTCTGGATCCTTCCACATTTGTGGCGTTTTTCCTTTCACAATCCATGAGGGCATCTTGTTTGGGTTGTCATGGATCTCCTGAAGCTGTTGATTTAGTCACTCATGGAGGGATGTCAGGAGTTTCAGCCAGGTTTGAACTCGAAATGGATCCGATGCTTTTGGGCTGGCCATCTTGCCAAGTTTTCTTTCGACCACAAACATTGTGGTGTCAGGCTGCTGAACGAGTGCTTTGACGTCTTACTGTAGGTCTCAATCGCTTGGGCGAAGTCTAGTGCAGCTGAAGTTTGTTCCATGTGTTTTTCCATAAAGTTTTTGTACCTCGGGTGTCCGAGATTTGTGTCTGTGCATTAGAAACAAAGCTAAGGTACAAAAAAACTATTTTCGAGGAAACGCAGAGTAATCAGCGCATACGTCACGTATACATTTTCCTATTATTGGCGACTCTGTAAAAGTTTGAGATTTCCTCTAAAGATCTCACAATACATAGGACCTTTGTTTCCTCTAAGAATGTGCTGGGTTTTTTCTTCTGGAATATGCATGAATAGAAAAATAATGTGGTTGAAATATCTCATTGTCATATTTAGTACTTTGGCCTTGTTTTCTCTTGCACGGTCACATAAAAATGATAAAAAAATTTAATTAATAATATTGTCGTCACCTTCTAAATATCTATGTATCTGTCTATATATCTACATGTATCTATGGCTCTATCTTCTTATCACTAAGAGTAAGACATCGCCTGTTTACTCATATATATTCTATTCGTTCAGCTTGCCTTTTTTTTCCCTCTCCAAATAATCGAAACAATTATTGCAATAAAATGCAAAATATCATCAAGCATTTAAAATGAGCTAATAAAAAACTTCTGTAATCTTGAAAGACACTGTTGGTGTCGATGATGTTGCTTGCGTCGTGCTTTGCAGGGACAGTTGGAAGAACATCATCTCACTCTCAGGCTCTTGCTCGTCTCCTTTCGAGCAGTTTGGATAACATTAACATTGAAAAAGATAGGAAACTAACCAATACTCTTACACCGCTATATGCAACCAACCAACTGCTAACTTCCAAAACTAGAAAAATATTATTGTGAACGGTAAATCCACCCTATTTGAGTGTTATTTGAGGGAGAGCCAATAATTGTCAGTGCACTATAACTATTATTCTTCAGCGAGAACCACACACGCACATGCGCACTAGCCACGCTGACGTAGGTACGTGCAGGTAGGTGTGGCAGTGCGTTCAACGAGTGGCAAAGTGAAATAAGTATTTTCAGAATCATGATTTCTGTTAAATGAAATAAAATAAAGTCACCGAGTAGCGTCACACCATCTTCGTGTCTGGAAGCCACCATTTACACAAGTCGACGTAAGACACAGCAGCGTCGAGTCGACGCGCATATCGTCTGCTCAACTGAACGCTGTAGCAGACTACATGCTTGAATACCTAATTCATTGTTACATTTACGTACGAACAAAACTGTCCATGGGTCAGCAATTTATAGCTCGTGGAAGCAGCTGCAGACATCCTTTCACTACACAAAAACGCGTATTTCACACTAAGTTTAGTCTCACCGCTACGATTTACAAGCCTGCATGTCAATCCAGTCACGTGACTGGAATTTTAGCCAATGAAAAATCAACACGCGATTCTAGCCCGACGGTAACCAGCAGCCGGAACTTGGCCGGTGCCACGTTGATTAGGATAAACCGCCTGTTCGCACGCGCAGCAGACCTCTCCCGCACGTCCCTCCGTGAACAGACAACATGAAGGTTCCAGCTGCTTTAGTACTGACTCTTTTAGCGCACTGCACATTTGCTGCCGACGAGGAAGACGGTGTGCTAGTGCTAACAAAGAAGAATTTCGACCAGACTCTACAGGAGAATGAGAACGTTCTCGTGGAATTTTGTAAGTAGACCTGATATTCTGACCTTTCACCGGTAGTGGCATTGAAACTGTTTGACTTTAAATGTTTCATCAATAATACAGCATGTCACAGTTGATAGTTACTGTACAGTGACGGGTTGGAGTTGCTAGTGTCCCCATGGCATTAGAGATGTCAGATGTGTTGATGTCCACTCCCCAGTCTCTCCTCACTGCAGCAGATGGACACGTCTTCTGTGGGGAAATCTGATTAGTATGCGCTAATTTACACATTCGTCATAGAGGTATGGTTACAGCTGATGAGGTGATAAAAAAGAAATTGAGATAATTACAACCTCTGTTGCCTCCATCAGTCAACATATTTCTGCTTTGATTCTTCATGGGGATCGGGTTGTCAGTGTGTTATCTACCGTCTGAAGTTGTTGGGAGCGTATCAAACATTCAACATTGCCATTACACTCAGGAGCCTCTCTCCCTCTGACAAGCGTTTCGTTCTTGTAGCACGTGTAGAAATTGTGGTTCTGCTTTGGGAAAGAAGCCATGGAATCGTTTCCCAGTCCTAGTCATCTGCTAGGGAATCTGTTGGCTGGGCTGACCCGGTGTGAGTGTGGCTCACCTAGCGTGTGATCTGACACGTGTGCAGTGTGACTGATCGGTTAATGTATATCGCATGTAGTGAGGTCTGGACCTATTGGTTTTTAAGGTAAAAGTCGCTTTGAACTCGTCTCCCCTTCACAATAGCCTTAGAAGTTCATTGTTGGTGAATATAATTTATCTAATTATCTACAATTATCCTGGACTAATATCTAATTGTCAAAGATTATCCTGGACATCTGAATGTCTCTGTGTTATTTACAACAGGGGCAGATAATTGGTCACCACCACTTAATTGGCATGTGACGTGGACATTGTAAAGAGACCATATGATGACACTGGTGTTTGAAACATCCCAGTGATACCGATAGCCCCACAGTGACGCTGACTGTAGAGATGACTCGGAGCATAGTGCTGTCTTCTCATGATTCGTTGAATCTGCACTTCAATCTTGGTATACACCTCCAGCATCTCCTGTTTTGACATTTTGGGAGAGTTGTCTGTCTCAGCAGTGCCTGATGGAATATAGCCTCTGTTGATGGCAGAGATGATTTAATGCAATAATATGTGTGGTACATGTATCAGAATTGAGTGAACTCTAGCTGTAATGATGATGGCGAAGGTGGTGCTACTGGTCTTACTGGTAGAGGAAGAGGAGGAGGAGGAGAAGAAGAAGCAGCAGCAGCAGCAGCAGCAACAGCATTGGAAATTGTGATGTATGTGGTAGGTGGACTTGGACATATGTGATGATGATGGTGTTCAAAACAATAGTTATAAAAGTAGAAGAGGCAGCAGTAACACTAACAGCAGCAGCAGTCAAAAAGAGAGTGTTTTGTGTCAAGGTGGTTGTGATACCACATATGAAGGTTGTGGCAGTGACAGCTTTTTGTAACGCGCTGTTTCTGATTGAAAATCACTCACAGCGCACAATGGAGGTGGTAAAAAAAAGTGTCAGTACTTAAAACTGGTTAGGTGTTTTACTACTAGAAGTGAGACAAGCAATAGATGTGTTAGCAGAGTAAATGACTGAATCATTGATCTTGGTGCATGTTAAGTACTGCAGATGATTGGTGCAGTGCCACGCAACAGTCAGAGATTGTAGCAAGAGCAGTTGCATTGTGTGGGCTTTGGAAGCAGCTGCTACAGTAATGGTAGCAGCAGTAGTAGGAACCATTGGAGCAGCAGCATTAAGAGCAGTAGAAATAACAGTGATGATAGTCCACTGTACCAATATTTACACTGTCTCTGCCGGTTCCATTGATACAAACGGTTTCACTATTTCCCCCAGGACCGTAGCCATTGCCTATGCTACATCTATTGCTATAAGTATAACAAACTGATA
>JAWQFJ010011633.1:20000-35000 GCA_034096865.1 Theodoxus fluviatilis
CTGTAAGTCCGTCCGTCCGTCCGTCCGTCCGTCTGTCTGTCTGTCTGTCTGTCTGTGTGTCTGTGTGTCTATCTATATGTCTGTCTGTCTATATGTATGTCTGTCTATCTGTCTGTCTGTCTTTGTCTGTCTGTCTGTTCGTTTGTCTGTCTGTCTGTCTGTCTGTCTGTCTGCATGCATTGTTCTTGTTTGTGTCTGGTTACTGGACACTTTTTCCTGTTGGTGTGTACATGTATGTATGTATGATTTTCAGCCATGAGTTCTGTCGATGGTTGTGGGACACCTCTCCATGTGGGTATATGTCATTCTGTTATGTGTGTGTACATTGTTGTGTCTGTTGGTTGTGGGACACCTCTCCATGTGGGTATATGTCATTCTGTTATGTGTGTGTACATTGTTGTGTCTGTTGGTTGTGGGACACCTCTCCATGTGGGTATATGTCATTCTGTTATGTGTGTGTACATTGTTGTGTCTGTTGGTTGTGGGACACCTCTCCATGTGGGTATATGTCATTCTGTTATGTGTGTGTACATTGTTGTGTCTGTTGGTTGTGGGACACCTCTCCATGTGGGTATATGTCATTCTGTTATGTGTGTGTACATTGTTGTGTCTGTTGGTTCAGTGCCTATGCCTAGACATCTTTTGCTCCAATTCATCTCTAACTGCTGAATCCACTATCTACATGCATACTTTGCTGTCTGCAACCTCACTGGATCAACCCAGCATTTTGCCTTACTAGTTTGATTGGAAGTTCTGTGTATCTACAGTAAGGTTATTGGTGGAAACTCTGTATATGCATGGAGAAATGTTTGATTGTAAGTAAGTTGTCTGTACCTGCAGTGACACTCAAACTGGATATGCTTTACATGAACAGAAACACTGCTTCCTGTAGAACCCTTTGCAGACTACTTCACTGTATCTTGTGTGATACTACTGGGTTAGGTTTCCTGCGCCAACTTATGTGCTAGAAGTGCATGCTCATTATTCACACATCTATTTTGACATTTCCTGTTTCAGGTTCTCTAAATCTGCATTGACATCTCTGGTTGTAGGTCCTCTTTATCTTCATTGACATCAACGATGAGGACAATGCCCGCATCCTGGAGTTCTTTGGACTGAAGAACAAGGATGTCCCTGCTGTGCGCCTCATCACCCTGTCTGAGGACATGACCAAGTACAAGCCTGAGAGTGAAGAACTGACCACCGACTCCTTCAAATCCTTCGTCCAGGCCTTCCTGGATGGCAAACTCAAGGTGGGGCTCTCCATCAGCTCTCCCTCTAGCAGCAGTTCATGCCCTCTGTCCTTTCTAGAGACTGTTTACTGCCTGTTCTCTGTGTCTGTCTTTCTGTTCGCGTGTTCATCCGTCTGTCTCTCTCTGTCTGTATCTCTCTCCCTCCCCCCCCCCTCTCTCTCTCTCTCTCTCTCTCTCTCTCTCTCTCTCTCTCTCTCTCTCTCTCTCTCTCTCTCTCTCTCCCTCCCCCCTCCCCCCCCTTTGAATCATCATTCTCGTGCTTGTTTTTTCTCTTGATCATTTTTCTATATCTGTCACTTCATCTATTTTATTGACTCCTTGTTTCTAGTTCTGTAAAGGTAGGACAGGACAGTGGGTCAGCAGAGACCTCAGGGCAGTGGTGGCTGGACCAGGCACTGAGACATAGCAAAGGGACATGCACTTTTGGACAGTTAGAGGAGTCTTGTCATCAGGGCATGGGGGGGGGGGGGACACCATTCAAGGTAGAAGGACCTGGCTTTGAAACACGGCATTGAGACATGCACTCAGAGGATGTTGGATGGGGCATATCGTCAGGGCATAGGAAAGACATGACTCTAGATGGTAGGATCAGGAGTGGAATGGGGCATGGCACTTGGTAAGGACCAGCAGGAGGGGGGCAAGACGATGTGACTGCACACATGGTGACTGTCTTGCCTTGCTGCAGGCCCACCTGATGTCGGAGGATGTGCCCGAAGACTGGGATGCCAAGCCCGTCAAGGTGCTGGTCGGCAAGAACTTCAATGAGGTGGCCAAGAACAAGGACAAGGCTGTCTTTGTGGAGTTCTGTAAGTACCTGGCTCAACCCATCTCTTCTCAGTTCTTGGAAAACTCTGACTTCAGTAGCTTTTCTCTGAAAGGACAAAGTTTTCTATCCATACTGACCAGTAGACAACTCATAGGTATATGACCTTTTCACCTCGAAAAAAGATTTGCCAAAATCTTCCCACCCACGTGGCCACCCCATAAGCCAATGAAATGGCTTCATCCATAGCGTCATGACCAGTGAAAGGGAGGCAACTCTCACCATTTCCCGCACATGCGCCTAGATACCCTGGTTTTGGCCACGTGCCCCCACTTTCGACTTTTCGACGGAGTGCTTGGATGTACTTTGGTTTTCCTCAAGTCTTCACGTGTGTGCGGACTTCTAAGGATTTGCTGTCGTCTGTGGCGGCGTCGGCTGTTGGGAAGTACACACACTCCTACGGCCCTCGCCGTTGTTTCGAATTCCTGTTTAATTCGTTTTTTGCTTCAATTTCTGTTCCCGCCGGTAACCTCAGTGCACGGTCCGGTTCAGTTATTTTGTTGTCTGTTGTTGCTAGCTTCGGCTAGGTGCGTTGTGGGCGTGTTTCGCTTGTTGTACGCTTTGTGCTTGAGAGCGCGTTCTTGCTACTGCTTACGTCAATTTGACGCTGGGCGGTCCGCCATTTTGTTTCGCCATTTTGGGAATATGGCGGCTCGCTTTCCGAACTCTCTTCAGGGTACGGAGGAGGTGCAGGTGCGCAAGCGCGGCTCTGCTTCGAAGGGGAAGAGTGATTTTTCTATACCTTCTTCCTCTTTACCATGTAAGAGGTCGAGGTCGGGTTCGAGTAAACCTCGTTCGGCCTCTTCCTCAGCGGGTAGGGTGGACGATGTGTCGGCGAAGTTTTCTTCTCTCGACACCTCTTCCTTACCGGACACTCTGTCTCTGGCGACTGGCTCGGGCGTAGTTTCTGAGCCAGTTCTGGGTTCCCAGGCGGCTGCTGCATGTTTGGTGAATTTGTCTGCGGCTGCCTTTCTTTCAGCTTCCCAGAGTGCGGTGTCGCGCCGATCGGATTCTCTTCCGGCGGTAAGTCGAGACGGAGACGAGTCCCTCGGTGGGATGGGCACGGCTATCGATCGCACGGGGGCTCTACCCGGGCGATCTGATCCGCAGGT
This sequence comes from Theodoxus fluviatilis, assembly GCA_034096865.1. Classification (NCBI taxonomy): domain Eukaryota; kingdom Metazoa; phylum Mollusca; class Gastropoda; order Cycloneritida; family Neritidae; genus Theodoxus; species Theodoxus fluviatilis. Next base: position 23,189 of record JAWQFJ010011633.1, read on the forward strand.
TGCCTCGGATTCCTGGCCTTCTCCTGGTCGACCAGTAGATCATATCCGACACGAGTCGCGATATCGGCAGAGCGTTGCTATCGATCCCGCCGAGGCAATGCCCGCGCGATCTGATCAGCACGCTGCCTTGGGTCACTGGCGATCGGATGATCATTCACTCGATCGTGATGGGAGCGGGTCAGGATACAGGCGATGCATTGCGATCGACCACACAGAGGCTATGCCCGTCTGGTTCGATCAGCATGCTGCCTTGGCTTTCGGACGATCAGCCGATCGTTCCGTACATCGTGACGTCCAGGCGTCACGGTGCAGGCAGAACGTTGCGATCGATTACACGGAGGCATTGCCCGGTTGGCTCGATCGGAATGCTGCTTTGTCTTCCGGGCGTTCTGTCCCTCGATCAGTGGATCGTGGCGATCAGCGCGAACGGCGGGGTGTTGCTGTCGACCGCGCAGAGGTTTTGCCTTTGCTGTCTGATCAGCGGCCTCTTTTGTCTGCACGACAATTGCCTGGGCTATTGCTCGATCGTGATCGTCCTTGTCGGGAATCTCGACACGATCGAGCAGTAGATGGTGTTGGGCAGGGGTCCGTTTACAGGACGCGCGGTGCTGATGATCGCTCCGAGCCTTTTCCCGGTCGCTTTGATCAGCCTGCGTCCTTGGCGTCTCCGCGATCACGTGATTTCGCGCGAGATTCTCGCCCTCGGCGGTGCGCGCCTGACGATCGCTTGTATAATTTGCGTTTCGATCAGCACACTGCCTCAGGTCTAGGTGGATCGGTCGATTGCATGTCAGATCGCGATTTTCCCTTTGACTCTGATTCTCCCGATCGTTCTTATCGGGAATCTCGGCGTGGGCGGCGCGTCGAGTCTCGACACTATCTCCCTCGTGATTTGTCACACTCGGATTCGCGATCGCTCAGTCCGGTGCGGGTTTCTGCTCGTCGCTCCCATGGGTCTGCGGACTCTGAGGGTTTTCGACGGCAATCCGCCCGGCTGCCTTCCGGCGCTCATACTTTGACCGCCTCCCGTGTTTATCCTTTCACGGGGTCACGGGGGCATCGGTCGGTTCCGGGTGTCGTGTTTCGGCCTTCCCCCTCCTCTTGCATCGACTACGCGTACCAGTCTGATGATGGCGGTGCGTTCTATCCAACCACATCGGATGTAGACGCTTCTCTGGCGGGAGTTGAGCATCCGACGATTCCTCTTGAGCAAGAGAAATCCGCTTCGGATGTGCATCGTTTCCACCGTCAGTCGGTGTTAGAGTCTGTGGCTGCCTTCTCTGCTGACCTGGGTCATAGAGTTGTGCCTTCCACTGGGCTTGAAACGCAGCAACGTTTAGCGGGTTTCATTCATACGGGCCCTCCGGCTCAGGCACCCGAGTTGCTGTTCTCATCCGACATGCTGACCCGCTCTCAGGTCATGCTGTGGAATTTGCGATCTAGTCAATCGAAATTCCGCGCTGGTACAGAGCCTCTAGACGTGACTCCAACTTTGGAAAATGCTTTCCCCTGGTCGTCATCGTCTTCCACCCCAGCGGTGTTTCATCCCATGAGTGTGCCTTGGCTTATCCCTATGCCTGATGCACAGCTTCCATTCCAGTCTGTCTCTCAGCCTTCGTCACAGGATTTATCTTTCCTCTCGGCTGCGAGTGCCTCCCGCGTGGCGGCGACGAAAATTCCGACTATTGCGCTTGACTCCAAGTCCTACGCTAGTCTGGAAAAGGCGTCATCGGAATTGGTGAAGGGATGTTCACTGATGGGGACGTTTCTCGCTTCTCTCACTCCCTCTATTGCTCAGCGTCACGAGGGGTGTCCCACGCATTTTCAGCTACTCCCCACTCATGTGATTAATCAGGAGGCGGTGGGTAGCTTGCTGTATGCATTAGACCACACTTACTCGCATCTGGCGTCTCTGGCTCTCCATGTCCGTGGGCAATTGGCAGGCTTGGCTCGCGATCAGATGCTGGCATCTACCGACTTCCTGGAGTCGGAGGTTCGCCAACTTCGTTCTCTTCCCCTTGTCCCTCAGGCTCTGTTTCCATCAGATAAGCTGGAGGAATGTGTGAAGCGTTTGGTGGCAGATCCTGCTCGATCTTCATCGGCTCGGATTCAGCCCAGCTCCGTTGTCAGGTCCGCGGGCCAACACCGTCCTGCCAAGAAGCAAAAAAGTCAGTCGACTTCCACTTCGGGTGCGTCGGTTCCACGGGCTGGTGTTTCCGCTCCTCCTCCTGCGTTCCCTCCACCCATGCTGTCCCAAGCCGCGGGTGGCGGTGCTGTTGGTCCTCCGTCTCGGGGCCGAGCGACCTCAGGGCGTGGTTCTGGCAAACGCGGCGGTAGGGGTAGGGCTTTTTGGAAGCGCTCTCAGGAGCCCTTTCAATAGAGCCCTCCCGCTGCCAGCTACCTGGCCTTTGTCCCTTCCTCACTCGGGTGGAACTTCTCTCTCGGGTGCATCTGTTGTTATGGGACAGGGCGGGGTGGCGGATAGCCATGGAGGGCTGGTTTCCCCCTTTGACCAGTCTGTTCACTCTCCAAGTGTAGACGGTCTTTTTCTCTCCCCCAGTCCTTATGTGCCGTTATGTGACTGTCCCGGTGGGATATGTTTCATGCCCCGGTTGTCGCCTCAACCAACGTGTTCCGGGGTACCCGTTTCCGACTGCCACGTTGGGGGTGTTAGAACTCGGCGTCCGGGTACTAGTGTACTTCCTTCTTCTTCTCCTGTGCTCCTCGTCACTGTCGCTGACTCCTTGGGTACTCAGGTAGCCTCGGATGTCGGCTCGGTTAGGAATGACCAAGTACATGGTCCTGCCACGTTGACGGGTTCGACTGGTACCAGGGGTGGTCGGCCTGCTGCGCCTATGGCTGGCGGTGCTTATGCTCCTTTGGCATCTTCGGATCGTGCTAGCAGTCGCTCTGCTCGTCGTTCTCATCCGTCCTGTACTCCTGTGGGTGCGAACACAGTGGTTCAGCGCTCTACTCGCTCCTATGAGGTGACGGACCGTGTGGCTACTATCTCCCACGGTTTGAAGAGGCGCGGTATCTCTCGCATGTCTGTTGAGCTTGCGTTGCGCAATCGACGCGAGAGCACGAATAGGAATTATAATGCTAAGTGGGCCGTCTGGGTGCAGTTCTGTAAGGCTCGGCGTCATTCAGTTGACCCTCTCCGGCCTTCGGTGCGGCACGTGGCGGATTTCCTCTCGCATCTGTTCCACACTCGTTCTCTGTCTCACGCCTCTCTCTGTAACTACCGCTCTGCGATCGCCAACACGATCAAGGCCTCGCGTGGCGTTGACGTGTCTTTCTTGTCAGAAGATCCCACGATTAAGCAAGTCTTAGATGGGATCAAAAACGAGTTTCCGCGTCGGCAGATTTCTTCCCCGCTTTGGGATGTGTTTCTGATTCTAGATTTCCTTTCTAAGGCAGAATTCGAACCGTTAGAGTCTTCTTCCTTAAAGCGTCTGACTCAAAAGACAGTCTTTTTAGTCATGCTTGCTTGTGCGCGTCGCATCAGTGATGTTCACGCTTTGAGTGGTCTCCCGTCGGACATCGAGTTTTCCGACAGAGATTCTTCATGCGTACTTTCTTTCCTTCCGGAGTTTCGTTGCAAGAATCAGAGTGCTCTTTCCGACTGTCAGAGTATTGAGATTAAGAGTCTCTCTTGTATCGTCGATCCGAACGAGCCTGACTGTGTCAACTGTCCGGTCCGTGCACTGAAAGTTTACTTGGCCAGGACTCAGTCTCGTCGTTTTCGCCGACGTAGGCTTTTTCTCCCCTTGAAAATTGGTCACGGCGAGATATCGAAGACATCCATTTCCTCCTGGATTCGTCTTTTGATCACGGATGCGTATCGGAATGCGAGCCTTCTGCCTCCGGTTGGTGCATCCAGGACTCATGAGATTCGCAAAGTGGCGACCTCTGTGGCTTTTGCCAAGAATGTATCGCTGGCTCATCTCATGAGGGCGGCGTTCTGGCGCAGTGACTGCGTTTTCACGCATCACTACCTGCGTGACGTTCGCGTCCGTCGTCTGGATGACACCTTTGGCATCAACAAGTTGGTTGTGGCGGGTTCGGCTGTTCGCCTTTGAGTGGTGAGTAGTCGGCAGTTCTGTTGCGTGGATGCACAACCCGCCTCCCGCTGGGGTAATCCTACCTATGAGTTGTCTACTGGTCAGTATGGATAGAAAACTTTAAGAAATTTAAACTAATTTCTATGTTTTCTTGACATACTTACCAGTAGACAACATTAATTTCCCACCCTCCTCCCCATTTTTTGTGCATCTTCACGAGTTCTCAGTGTGTTGTCGAAAGTGAGGGCACGTGGCCAAAACCAGGGTATCTAGGCGCATGTGCGGGAAATGGTGAGAGTTGCCTCCCTTTCACTGGTCATGACGCTATGGATGAAGCCATTTCATTGGCTTATGGGGTGGCCACGTGGGTGGGAAGATTTTGGCAAATCTTTTTTCGAGGTGAAAAGGTCATATACCTATGAGTTGTCTACTGGTAAGTATGTCAAGAAAACATAGAAATTAGTTTAAATTTCTTAAATTTCCTCCAGGATTTATAAAATGTTAATTTTTGGGGGTTTAGTGGTTTTCCTGTTGCATACAAGGAAGTTCTACAGCTCCCCTTGACTAATGCCGATGCTTAGTTCTTCTTGTAGAACTAGAAGTAAGAGACCTCAAATCTTCAGCTACCTGATGTACTTTAGTTTGGCAGATTTGTTCCATGCAGATATAATCATTAAAACTGCTGAAGCTTTTGTGATAAGGAATCTTACTAATAGCTTTTGACACATAAGTAATGTTATGTTTGCCCAGCTGCTCTAGTACAGCACTGGTATGACATGAGTTCTCACAGTGTGCATGTAGTGAATAATGATGGCATGGCATGGAATGGTGGTGATGCAGGAAGTGGTGGTGTTCCACACGCTGGAACTGCAGTGCCATTGCTGTGCTACAGACGCCCCCTGGTGCGGCCACTGCAAGCAACTGGCTCCCATCTGGGATGAGCTGGGCGAGAAGTTCAAGGACCACCCCCAGATCGTCATTGCCAAGGTGGACTCCACCGCCAACGAGCTGGAGGATGTCAAAGTGCAGAGCTTCCCCACTCTCAAGTTCTTCCCTGCTGGCAGTGATGAGGTCAGTAGCTCTCCTTGCCAAGTGTCTGTCACAGGGTATGTCACAGTGTATTTGATTAGTGACTGTCACTGGTATCTGTCTCTGAATTTGCTGTGTCTTTTCTCTTGATAGGCAATGTAACGTTTATCTTCTGTATTGTGAGGATTATTTGAAAATGTTCAGAACAGGCTTCTCTTTGCCAGGCAAGTCCATACCTGTGGCAGTTCTACTTCGTAACATGTTTGTGCTATGACCTCAACCTCAATTCTTACAACTGCTTTTAGGACATCTGTATATTCATGAGTCCACCCTCAGTACATGTTACTGCCGTAACAGGTTTCTTGTGACTTTGCGCTCTGCATCTGATCTCCATTCTTGTTTCTGTGGTGTCTTGGATGGATGGCTCTTCTCTTGTGATGGATGACAATGTGTTGTGTGATATATCTCTAAAGATAAACTGGCTTCATGACAGCAGTCCGTTGCTATTGAGTGGTGTTGGTGAAAGGAGTTGCCTCATCTGTGACTGACTGTGACAGGTGGTTGACTACAATGGCGAGAGGACACTGGCTGGCTTCACCAAGTTCCTGGAGAGTGGCGGCAAGGATGGAGCAGGAGCAGCAGAGGAGGTGAGGTCTTTTCAGGCAAGGTTTCATGCTGGAGACTGTTGTCTTCCATCACTGTAGTCGTTTGTTACTGGGTACACACAGTGACTGTGGAAGAAAACTAGACCAGAGGCCCTCTGAAGGTTTTTACTTAATGAACTTATGATAATAAGATCATGCCAAAGTTATCAATTATAGTAGTCCAAAAAGCTTCTTTAAAATTTTTTGTTTATAAATTTGTTGGGGATTGATGTGAAGGTCTCCATTAAAACTGGTGTCTTAAAATTTTTCTTGTTGGGCAGCCGATGGCAGTGTTTGAGCATGTGAACTTTTTCACACTACTTGAATGGTTTCATTTTGATGTAGATAATGTCCATGTTTTCTGTGTACCGTATTTGTTATATTCATTCTGAAGTATTGTTGCTGATGTTTAATGGAATATTCTTTTCTCGTTGCAGGAGGAAGAAGAGGAGGAGGAAGATGGAGAGGAGGGCGATGATCATGTCAAAGATGAGCTCTAAGTGCGCTAGTCATGTTTTCTTCCATTTCTTCCATTGTAATCGTTCTAGCATTACCTTGTGACTGTGTGGCATGACAGTGGAGGCCTGCAGCAAACTGCAGGCCTCTCTAGAGTGGAAGTGGGGCAGAGTGTGTGTCTGCGTCGTCACTTGTGCTTTGCGCTGCCGCTAGGTGGCTCTGTCTGTGCCTCTGTGTGTGCGTCTGGAAGTGCGTGTTTGTCTGGGCTTAGGAACATGGGGGAGAGCATTTGCCTTCTGCTACATAGTGCGAACAGGCGTAGATTTCCTTGTATTGTGAAGGTGGCTGGCATCTACTCAAAGGCAGAGACAAATCAGTCATAATACTTTAGTTAATTTATCATTCTCTAGCCACGCCGACCCTTGCAGTGCAGTTGCTGTGTTGGAAGGGACCGGATGGAAATACCTCTTCTATTGACTTTCTTTTTTTCCATGTAGTTTTCAGTAAGAAAATACGATGATTAAGAGCCAACCACTTTGTTCAAGAAATGAAAAAATAAAAAAACCACAAACTGTTCTCCTGAGTAGTTGTTTGTTGTGAGTGGATTACAGTGTGTAGTGTGTACTGCTTGTTGTGAAGGTGCCTTGCTTGGACTTGAGTCAGGAGTGGACTCCAATGCCCTGGTTGTATTTGGTGGTAGCCCAGAGGTGCGTTCTCCAGGACTAGGACAGGCTAGCAAAGTTAGTCAAAGGTAATCCAACTGAGGCACATTTGGTACCATAAAGCATTTTTGTCATGCTTAGAAATGAGTGCTCATAGTGAGCCCCTGCATGGATTGGTTCATGTAGGAGAAAAGCTCGGGGTTTTTCAAGCAGTAGTCATGTGCTTATTTCTGAACATTTTGAAAATACTTTTTGAAATAAAATGCACCTTTTGAATTGCCTTTGGCCAACTTAGCTAGTCAATCTTATTCCTGGGAATTCCGCCTCTGATCATTAATCATAATATCAAGGAGAGCCTTTTGGGCCACCAGACTATTTTGGAGGGTGATCCAGTGTGGGCAAGTCATGAAGGCCAACTGGTGGGCAGAATGTAGACCTTTGGAAGGTCTCCCAGCATGTGTTGGCATCTCGCATTTTCCTTTGGATCGCGAGGTCATGTGTCATCTTTTCAAGCCTGTGGAGTGTTTGGGGAGTGGGTGGGTAGGTGTGGGGGAAGGAATTATTGCCTCTTATAAAGTTGAAGGAATGTTAGGCAGGAGTAATGACAACTCTTTTTTTCTATGGAATTCAGGTTGCCCAGTTGAAGCAGTGGACTCTTAAGTTCATTGCAGTCATTTGATGCAGTGCTGGATGCTGTACTGATCCTAGAGTTCACTCTTGAGTGAGATTCATATTTATGTTGCCTCTTCCCATTTAGAGGTGAAACTGGGAACTTGCGACAGGTGTAATGGCAGAATAGTGAATGAGGACTGTGGTGTTGTCATCCACAGCCATGCTCTGTAGGAAGTTGATGTTGGAATAACAATTAGTATCCATATGACCAGGGGGTGCAAATGTACTATTGGGCATCTACTGAGTGTGTTGAAAGCTACATCAAAGGGACATGCACCTTTGTCTTTCAAACTTCAGCTTTCACGGCCAAGGCAGTCTCCACATTCCACTAAACAGACCAAGCCAGCTCTGCTCACATATCAGTTTATTTGTACACTGTACAAACTGTAACAAAATAAAATGCTGGAATATCACAGATGGCACGATAAGGTGGATTTCACAAACAAAAGAAAATGCTGGAACATCACAGATGACACGATAAGGTGGATTTCACAAGGAATTAAAGGAGCAACTACAAAAAGCTGTACAATGACTTGTCCGTTGTCCCAGCTAAAAATATCTGCCAGACCATGAAGAAAATGGACGGAATGACCTAAGACTACCCCCTTCCCTCTGACCTCCCTGCCTGAACAGTCCCCTGCCCAGCATTCCACCCGATTTCTACAGAGCCAGTGGGCCAGACACAGAGATAGAGAGCCAATACTTTGAGTGAATAAGCTGCCTGCTTTCCTGATATTTCAAAGCTCATCACCTTAGCAAACTTGTAAAAGGTTGCTGAGGACCTGGGGGGGTATGAATAAAGAGGGCTGACAGACATTCATCTGTATGGGGAAGAGCAGGGGGAAAGTGAAGACGAGGAAGGACCTAGTTGAGCTGCAACAACAGGGACTTGAGCAGTCGGGCTTCGTAGGCAACGGTGTTGCGTCCCTTGTGCAGAGGCTCCTCCTCCAGTGGCTGCTCAATGATGGCCCTCACATCGCGGCCATACACTGCAACATTTAACATCAATGTCAGTCACCAATCACTGCAACACAGCATCAATGTCAGTCGCCATACTCTGCAACATATATCAATAGCAGTCGCCATACATTGCAACACATAGCATCATTAGTTGTCATACACTGCAACATACAGCATTGATATCAGTCACCATACACTGCTACCTACAGTATATTGCATACAGTAATATCAGGCAACATGTAGCTGCTATATACTGCAACACACAGTACTAATATCAGTCACTGTACATTGCAGCATTGATATCAGTCCTCACAACTTGGCCATATACTGCAACATACGGCATTGTCTTCAAGTCGGTCATACAGAGGAACGTACAGCAACAATACCAGTTCTCGCATCACAGCCCCTATTACACTGAAATGCTTATACATTCATACTGCTTGTTGTGGTGGCCTGGAGCTGTTGGAATCGGTGTAGTGATGGCACTCACATTCACAGCCCCTATTACACTCAAATGCTTATACATTCATACTGCTTGTTGTGGTGGCCTGGAGCTGTTGGAATCGGTGTAGTGATGGCACTCACATTCACAGCCCCTATTACACTCAAATGCTTATACATTCATACTGCTTGTTGTGGTGGCCTGGAGCTGTTGGAATTGGTGTAGTGATGGCACACATTCACAGCCCCTATTACACTCAAATGCTTATACATTCATACTGCTTGTTGTGGTGGCCTGGAGCTGTTGGAATCGGTGTAGTGATGGCACTCACATTCACAGCCCCTATTACACTCAAATGCTTATACATTCATACTGCTTGTTGTGGTGGCCTGGAGCTGTTGGAATCGGTGTAGTGATGGCACTCACATTCACAGCCCCTATTACACTCAAATGCTTATACATTCATACTGCTTGTTGTGGTGGCCTGGAGCTGTTGGAATCGGTGTAGTGATGGCATTCACATTCACAGCCCCTATTACACTCAAATGCTTATACATTCATACTGCTTGTTGTGGTGGCCTGGAGCTGTTGGAATCGGTGTAGTGATGGCATTCACATTCACAGCCCCTATTACACTCAAATGCTTATACATTCATACTGCTTGTTGTGGTGGCCTGGAGCTGTTGGAATCGGTGTAGTGATGGCATTCACATTCACAGCCCCTATTACACTGAAATGCTTATACATTCATACTGCTTGTTGTGGTGGCCGAGAGCTGTTGGAATCGGTGTAGTCATGGCATTCACATTCACAGCCCCTATTACACTGAAATGCTTATACATTCATACTGCTTGTTGTGGTGGCCTGGAGCTGTTGGAATCGGTGTAGTGATGGCATTCACATTCACAGCCCCTATTACACTCAAATGCTTATACATTCATACTGCTTGTTGTGGTGGCCCAGAGCTGTTGGAATCGGTGTAGTCATGGCACTCACATTCACAGCACTCCAGGAACTGGATGCATTCCTGGATGACGCTGTCCCGAATGAGAATCATGTGCTTGGCCATGTTCTCTATGAGAGAAAGGAAGCAGCGCTTGGCGTAGAACCAGGTGTCGGTACCCAGCTTCTTGTTGTAGGGTTCCAGACTCTTGATGACTCGAGAGATGCCAAACTCGTAGTTGCCCTTGGCGCAGTAGAGTGTCCTATAGGGAAAACAGAAGAAATGGCATTTCTGCCCATGGAACTTATGAAGAGTACAGACTACACCGACTTGTAAAACAGGTAATGGATCATGGCAATTCTTGACATTATTAAAGCAGCACTGATCAGCTTAAAAAAGGACTGTCCAGAAAATAAATGGAGCAGATATGTGAGGAAAGCACAAGCAATGAATAAATATAATAAGCAGACCTAACAGGAAATTGTGGAGACCAAATGCTACGTCAACTTGTATTCATATTCAATCAACATTACTCTTATACTCCAGCTTTCTTCCACCAAGGCTGAAGATTTTCAACGAGCTTACATGACCACTGGTCAATCAGGAGGTTGAGATGGACAAAGGGAAGTCAGCAGTCAAAAAGATTGATGGCACACTGACCCTATGACCAGGTTGACGATGCACAAATGGTAGATCTTCTTGTCAGGGTCCTCGTAGGAAACTTGTTCCTCTTCCTTCTCGATTTTCCTCATCAGCTCCTCTGCCTGCAAGCACAAACCTCTCACAATTGTTTTGGAACACACAGCAAACAGTGTTTTATCAATTTCAAATATCGCGACACCTAAAAAAATACTTCACACAGCATCATAGTATATAGTGGCATTATGCCTAAAATGAAGCACTATAAATGTAAAGAAATACAACCCAATTAACCTCGTCTGTCACCAAAACATGTCCTTCTCTACCGAGATGATATTTTGAATGGTAAAAAGTTTCTTTGACATTCTCAATTGACAACTTAGAGCAGATGAAACAAGAGCTTAAGAAAGACAGGTGAGACAGACAAAAGAATGCTAGAGGAGAAAAAAGGCACTCAAGAGTGGTAGTGGGGATAAAGTATAGAATAGTGAGCATACAATAATACAGGATTGTGAGAAAGAGAATAGTGGGGAGCAGAGAACAACACAGAATAGTGAGCATACAATAATACAGGATTGTAAGAAAGAGAATAGTGGGGAGCAGAGAACAACACAGACTAGTGAGAATAGTGAGCATACAATAATACAGGATTGTGAGAAAGAGAGAATAGTGAGGAGCAGAGAACAACACAGACTAGTGAGAATAGTGAGCATACAATAATACAGGATTGTGAGAAAGAGAGAATAGTGAGGAGCAGAGAACAACACAGACTAGTGAGATTAGTGAGCATACAATAATACAGGATTGTAAGAAAGAGAGAATAGTGAGGAGCAGAGAACAACACAGACTAGTGAGAATAGTGAGCATACAATAATACAGGATTGTGAGAAAGAGAGAATAGTGTGGAGCAGAGAACAACACAGACTAGTGAGAATAGTGAGCATACAATAATACAGGATTGTGAGAAAGAGAGAATAGTGTGGAGCAGAGAACAACACAGACTAGTGAGAATAGTGAGCATACAATAATACAGGATTGTGAGAAAGAGAGAATAGTGAGGAGCAGAAAACAACACAGAATAGTGAGCATACAATAATACAGGATTGTGAGGATTGTGAGAAAGAGAGAATAGTGGGGAGCAGAGAACAACACAGACTGGTGAGAATAGTGAGCATACAATAATACAGGATTGTGAGAAAGAGAGAATAGTGGGGAGCAGAGAACAACACAGACTAGTGAACAATACTGACTGGTGAAATAGAGTAAATAATTGAGGGGAGACAGAAAATAGTGGGAGTCGA
>JAWQFJ010011633.1:37500-63655 GCA_034096865.1 Theodoxus fluviatilis
AGGAAGCACAATGGTGCTTATTGGCACTTTCTACCATGAGATATAGTCACTTTTAGTGGTTCACTACCCCATTTTGGTCACATTTCATAAGGGTCAAAATGACCTTGACCTTGATGATATGTGACCAAATGTGTCTCATGATGAAAGTATAACATGTGTACTACAATGTTATGAAGTTTGGAACAGTTATCTTCCATAGTTCAGGGGCAAGGGCGCTTCAAAATATGTATACAATCCAACTTTGAAGAGCTCCTGTGACCTTGACCTTGAAGCAAGGTCAACCAAACTGGTATCAAAAGATAGGGATTACTTCGCCCTATATACCATATATAGGTCAGGTATCCAATCTGAAAAACTTCAGAGAAAATTGAAAAAATGTGAAAAATGGCTGTTTTTTAGACAACATTTATGGCCCCTGCGACCTTGACCTTGAAGCAATGTCAAGTCACTATGTATGTTTTTTGAGGCCTTGTCATCATACACCATCATGCCACATTTGGTATTGATAGACTTAATAGTCTCCAAGAAAAATCCAACGTTAAAGTTTTCGAACGCCCGGACCCCCGGACGGACGAAACGGGTGAGTACATAGACTCACTTTTGCTTCGCATGTGAGTCAAAAATGCACAAATAGAACAGAATTCACCCCGTATTCAAAAGCAACAGCTACATGAAATAGTTGTAATAGCGACAGCTCAGCCAGATGACAGAAAAGCTTGTGCATATTTGTCCTTACATCTAAGCACACACACATATGCGTTCTCAAATCTATACAGGGTTGCACATGCATTCCTTAGATTAAAAAGCAGTAGATCATCTCCACACAGGTGTAAGGATCTACATGTTTGTGTGTGTGTGTGTGTGTGTGTGTGTGTGTGTGTGTGTGTGTGTGTGTGTGTGTGTGTCTGTGTGTGTGTGTGTGTGTGTGTGTGTGCTGCAAATCAGAACCTGCAAATGATAAATGCCTGGCAGGAGGCCCCCTGAAGCTATACAAAGACTTTACATTTGCATGAACATCTACACTGCTGGTGGGCAACACCATACTCTGGCTGAATTACCTGTTTGGTCAGCTTTCGAAGTGTCTCCGTCTGCTTGGAGGCCATTTCATCCAGCTTCCTGTATGCCTCCTCAGGGGATGTCTGTCGTGTGATGACTGCCTCCAGGAACTCATACAGGTACTGCAACATAGCATTCATGTAGCTATTAGGGCACATAAGTCATATCAACACAACATTTGCAGGTAGATGAGCATGTAGCAGAATGTGCTATCCAGCAATTACAGTAGATTACACTTTTCATATATAGCACTGCTTGCACTTCACAACATTTATACCTCCGTATCCACTTAATTAAAAATATTTCCATTTTGATAAATGATCATACATTACTTTAAATATTCTAAAAGTGTTTCCATATGCAGTGTATAAGGATTCTTTCACTAGCTTCAGACAAACTTCTGCATAATGTCTCCATGTCAGCGACAGCATTTCAGTTCTTGGCTTAAAGAGCAAGATTTGTTGCCATGACAACAGCGAAAGGGGGCTTGCAGCACTTACTGGAGTCAGATACTTGTAGGTCAGGTGAGCATTCTCAGCCAGCACATCAGCAGCAAGGTCATAGTACTGCAACAACAAAGCAGAGTTCAAGGTCATAGTACTGCAACAACAAAGCAGAGTTCAAGGTCATAGTACTGCAACAACAAAGCAGAGTTCAAGGTCATAGTACTGCAACAACAAAGCAGAGTTCAAGGTCATAGTACTGCAACAACAAAGCAGAGTTCAAGGTCATAGTACTGCAACAACAAAGCAGAGTTCAAGGTCATAGTACTGTAACAACAAAGCAGAGTTCAAAGTCATAGTACTGTAACAACAAAGCAGAGTTCAAGGTCATAGTACTGTAACAACAAAGCAGAGTTCAAGGTCATAGTACTGCAACAACAAAGCAGAGTTCAAACTTCAATGCTGTGGACCTCTCTCTCTCTCTCTCTCTCTGTCTCTCTCTCTCTCTCTCTCTCTTGTATACACACAAACACACACACACACAAACAAGCACACTCACACACACAAGCACACACACAAGCACTCACACACACACTCACACACACAAGCACACACAAGCACTCACACACACACTCACACACACAAGCACACACAAGCACACTCACAAGCACACACAAGCACACACACAAGCACTCACACACACACACACACACACACACACACACACAAACACACACACACAAACAAGCACACTCACACACACAAGCACACACACAAGCACTCACACACACTCACACACACACACACACACACACACACACACCACACAGGAGTGATGCACACAAAAACGCACACACTGTCATATGCACACAAAAACCTACAGTCACATAAACACAAACACCTACAATCACACACAAACATCCAGTCATACACTCTCAGTCATCTGTGTGCGCACGCTCACACACACACACACACACGCGCGCACACACATCAGCAGAAGAGAAACAAGAAGGGCAAAGCCCATACGACTCACTTGCTTGACCTTGACCTTTATATGACCTTGACCTTCAGGTGGCCTTCAAGGTCAAGGTCAAACAACTAAACCTACCAATTACATCATACACTAAGAAATGCTTTACACATTTTTCCTACCAAAATACATGTGACCTTGACCTTGGGTCATGCAACACAAAGCTGTTAATTCAAGACATAGGAAGCACAATGGTGCTTATTGGCACTTTCTACCATGAGATATGGTCACTTTTAGTGGTTCACTACCCCATTTTGGTCACATTTCATAAGGGTCAAAGTGTCCTTGACCTTGATGATATGTGACCAAATGTGTCTCATGATGAAAGTAGAGGTAAGGAGCCGGTGTCAGACTATACAAAGTTCACCTAGAAAAAAAGAAAACAGAAAAAAGTATGAAAGTATAACATGTGCCCCACATAATTATTAAGTTTGAAACAGTTATCTTCCATAGTTCAGGTTCAAGGTCACTTCAAAATATGTATACAATCCAACTTTGAAGAGCTCCTGTGACCTTGAACTTGAAGCAAGGTCAACCAAACTGGTATCAAAAGATAGGGCTTACTTTACCCTATATACCATGTATAGGTCAGGTATCCAATCTCAAAAACTTTAGAGAAAATTGAGAAAATGTGAAAAATGACTGTTTTTTAGACAACATTTATGGCCCCTGCGACCTTGACCTTGAAGCAAGGACAAGTCACTATGTATGTTTTTTGAGGCCTTGTCATCATACACCATCATGCCACATTTGGTATTGATAGACTTAATAGTCTCCAAGAAAAATCCAACGTTAAAGTTTTCGGACGCCCGGACGCCCGGATGGACGAAACGGGTGAGTACATAGACTCACTTTTGCTTCGCATGTGAGTCAAAAATTGGGGGAGAGTGCATCAAGGAAAAAAGAGACTTGTGAAGGGTGAAAGGTACCAATTCAAGATGCAATTATGACATGTCATCCTGAAAGATATTATCAGAGGAAGAAGAAGGGAATGGGGAAAGGGGCGTGGGGGTGAGGTTGGGGGTTGGTGTTGGGGGTTCCATGTTTCTCACCTCATACTTAATGTACAGCAAGAGCAGGTTGCCGAAGGTTTCAGGAGGAAAGGGATTTTGTTGCACCAGGAACTGCAGCTTCTCGAAGCCAGAGGTGGGGGAGTTCTCCATGTTCATCAGTGCCTGGTTGTGCAGTGTCACCGCATCCAGCTCCTCCTCGCCTCGGGGTGGCATGTCTGTCAGCGCCTCACAGGCAGCCTCGTCTGTCACACATCGTCATGTGTCAGCAAGAGTCTCAAGTCACACATCATCATGTGACAGCAAGAGTCTCATGTCATACAGTGACACTTATCAGCTGATAGTGTTGCATGACTAACCCACACATAACAGCGACAGATGCATCAGTGAAAATATGAGCAGGACATATAACTATGTATCAATGGCAGACTTATATGTCTTACACAGACACACATGAGCACAGACACACACACACACACACACACACACACACACACACACACACACACACACACACACACACAGACACACACAGACGCAGACAGACACATATACACACACACACACACACACACACACACACACACACACACACACAGACACACACGTAATTGTGGATATTTCAGCAGATGAAAATGTGATAGCCTTGTCTGTCAGACACATTATCTTTGATGACACCTTTGCTTCACAGCTGCACATGCACTCACACACATTAATACCTACATGCACAAACACACAGATGCAGCAATGAATGCATATGTGTGCACACACACACACAAACACAAGATAAAAACATACACAATACTGCACTGAGTGAGACCTACATAAATTCTGCAGTTGCTACTCACAGTTGCGGAGCTGGTATTCGATGGCTGCCTTGAGGTTGAAGGCCTCCACCAGAGCAGTCTCATGCAGTGTCAGGGTGTTACCTACACTTCGCACATCAATGCCCTCCGTTGTCATGCCAACGCTCAGCTCTGCCAGGGACAGAAAAAGAGCATGGTTTGTTTTAAAAAGTTTGAGAGAAAGTGATGCCACCCCTCTTTCACTCAAAATCAACTTTTCTATGCATCATCATTGCTGGGAAGGTAACTCTGAGGAGATGAGGTCAGCAATGCAACCGACAGGTCCAACTTCCTGGCTCTCACTCAGACACAGAGGAAAAAATTCTTTTCAAGTTTATCAGTAACCTTCTCCACAAAGTGACTACAACATTGCAGCAAGAAGACTTCAAATTCCAAGAGGAAGAAACTCACAGAAAGCATTAAGATACAATACACACAAATTCAGAAAATGTCTTCATTCAAAATGCAGTATCTACCTGGGTGCTCACGGATGCCACGCTCGATGATGTCAGCAATGTGCTTGAGTGCTGGGGCGTACTGCTTGACCATGTAGTGGCAAAGGGCAATGTTGTAGGACAGGTCAGGCTTGTAGCCCATCACCTGCATGGCCCCTGAGAACTTCTGGCACGCCTCCTCAAAGCGGCCCTCCTGCTCAACATAGCCATGCAGCGTTGAGCCCCCACATCCTCGCTGTGCTCCCCACTCCCCATCAACATCCCCCACACCTCCCCATTTGTGTCAATGTCATTTAAAGAGAGAGTCAAGCATCCCCATCAACATCCCCCACACCACCACATTTGTGTTAATGTCATTTAAAGAGAGAGTCAAGCATCTCCATCAACATCCCCCACACCACCACATTTGTGTCAATGTCATTTAAAGAGAGAGTCAAGCATCTCCATCAACATCCCCCACACCACCACATTTGTGTTAATGTCATTTAAAGAGAGAGTCAAGCATCTCCATCAACATCCCCCACACCACCACATTTGTGTCAATGTCATTTAAAGAGAGAGTCAAGCATCTCCATCAACATCCCCCACACCACCACATTTGTGTCAATGTCATTTAATGAGAGAGTCAAGCATCTCCATCAACATCCCCCACACCACCACATTTGTGTCAATGTCATTTAAAGAGAGAATCAAGCATCCCCATCAACACAGTCTATAACAATGTCTTTTCTTGGCTTTGTATAATATGTGCAATCTTAGAATATTGTTTATTTCAATGCATATTAACATGTAATAACAAAATCTACACTCTTAAACAAACAAACTAAGAAACAAGCACACACACTCACACACGCACACAAACACACACACACGCACATGCACACGCACGCACTCACACACGCACACGCACACACACACGCACACATACAAACACACACACACGCACACGCACACAAACACACACACACACACACACAAACACACGCACGCACTCACACACGCACACGCACACACACTCACACACACTAACAAACACACACACACACACTCACACACACACACACTCTAACAAACACACACACACACACACACACACACACACTCACACTCGCACACACACACTAACAAACACACACACACACACACACACTCACACACACACACACACACACACTAACACACACACACACACACACACACACACACTCACACACGCACACACACTAACAAACACACACACACACACACATACTCACACACACACACTAACAAACTGAAACACACACACACACACACACACTCACACACGCACACACACTAACAAACACACACACACACACTAACAAACACACACACACACACACACACTCACAGACACACACACACACACACAGAGACACACACACACACACGCACACAGAGACACACACACACACACACACACACACACACGCGCACACAGAGACACACACACACACGCACACAGAGACACACACACACACACACACACACACGCACACAGAGACACACACACACACACACGCACACACACTAACAAACACACACACACACACACACACTCACACACACACTAACAAACACACACACACACACACACACACAGAGACACACACACACACACACAGACACACACACAGACACACACACACACAGAGACACATACACACACACACACACACAGACACACACACACACACACACACACTCACACACACAGACGCAGACACACAGACACCTTAGGGGTGCTTCAACAAAACTCTGCTATTCTACTTGGAACAAACAGCCACTGAACTGAATTACACCAGTGTAGTAGAATGTTAGTGACTACATCCCTGGAATGATGAGAGCTGACCTTGAAAAGGAGGCATCCCAAGTTGACCTCTGTGTCATGGTCATCTGAGGGGCACTGCTCCACCATGCTCTGTAAGAGGAAAAGTACATCATCATCATCATCATCATCATCATCATCATCTTTATTGTTATGATCCTCATCATCAATGCTGTGCTTCAATTTCAACATAAAGAAAGCATACATGTCATAACTATTATAAAACTCAATTTCATTACCATTTTTTCCTAATGTTTATTACAAAAATCATTTTTATAGTCATTCTTTCCACAATACTATCCAGCAGAAAAAAAAACCCACAGCAGCTTCCAATTCCATCATTATTATCAAAGTGGAAAACATTTTTATCGTCATCATCATCATCGTCATCATCGTCGTCATCATCATCATCATCATCATCATCATCATCATCATCATCATCATCATCATCGTCGTCGTCATCATCATCATCGTCATCATCATTGTCGTCATCATCATCGTCATCATCATCATCATCGTCATTGTCGTCATCATCATCATCGTCATCATCATTTTATTTCTCCAAAGAGGATAAAATTGTTCCTACTGAAAAAACTTCTCCTTATGACTGCATTCATCATACACAGTTATAACAAACATTAATGCAGTGAAGACTAAACATCCAGGCAAGCACCATAGGGTATACTTAAGTCTACAGAATGTTCTACCTAACATAGAATGAGAATTTTGAATCAGCAACTCAGACGGAAACAAAGAGGAAACTGAAGTGTAAGAGTGCATAATGCACTTCACTGTACAGCAGTCCCAGTGAGTGCAGTCCAGGCACCACAGCCCTCACCTCACCTTTGCACCAGGCAGATCCTCCTCTCCATACTTGATGGCTGCCTGCAGCTTGGTGATCTGAAGGCAAAACAATAAACTCATGCACTTGCCATGGAAACTTACATCCGGAAACAAAGGACGCCTTACCATGGTTACCCAAAATTGTCCTCTCAGACAGACACAGCTAAAGGAATAAATTGGCACGAAACATGATAGAAGATGTATACTACATAGTGAAAAGCTGAATGATGTACATGCTTTAGGCATTTAATAAAAGCAGACAAAAAGAAAGAGAGAGTATAAATGGAACTGGATAGACAGAGTAATACAGACAGTCTGATTGACAGACAGATGGATGGACAAATGGACAGATGGATGGACAGACACAGACTGACACACAGACACACAGACTGACAGACACACAGACTGACAGACAAGACAGACAGACAGACAGACACAGACAGACACAGACAGACAGACAATCAGACAGACAGACAGACAGGCAGGCAGACAGACAGACAGACAGACAGAAAGACAGACAGACAGACAGAGACAGACAGACAAAGACTGAGAAACAGGGAAAGAGAGACTTTAATTGACAGAGAGGCAGATGCAAAGCAGAGAAAGACATATTGATATAATCATAGAGACAATGAAATTCAGACACATGAAGGACACAGACACACAGACATGCATGGCAACAGTGAGGCAGTCACCTGGGCCTGGTATGCAGTGTTCTCTATGGTGCAGGCCACCTTCATGGCTTCTGTGTAGAGGCAGGCCTTGTGTAGGGACTGCGCATAGTACAGGCGGTAGTCCTCCACCTCTGGGTACTGCAGGGTCAGCTGTTCATAGCAGTCGGAGGCATTGACGAAGTCCTGCATCTGGTAGTAGCAGTAGGCCAGCAGTGATAGGGCGGCTCGAGACTGAAACACCACCAGTGTCCAGTAGTAAGGCAACCCTGCAGGTGCATCTCAGCCCAGGGGTTCCCAAATCTGAGTAAATTCCCCTTCTCCTACCCCAGCAAGATTACAAAACATTCTAACCTTTCCCCCACCTCTTTCCAAAACAAACCAAGCTACACACAGTGCTGTAACTGCCAACATGCATTCCAACTTTAAACTGCCTTTCAACCTCTGCAGGTGTGTTCTCACAGTGGGGCTACCCCCACCCCCATGTCAAAATCTGGGTTACCTTTGTCTGTTAGGTCTTCATTCAGTTCTCTTTACACCATGTATGTAAGTCCTGAATAAAGCAAAGATCAAGGAATAAGTCACTGTTCATGAACTCAGTTCATAATAATATATGTCGGTTTCATACTTTGGTGTGACTCTGCAGCTGATTGTTGAGGATTTGAATGGCCTCTCCATACTTCTGCTCCTTGATCTGCAAACATAACAAGCATCAGAGCTGAAAAATGTTAATGTTCTAGCATTATGGAATACAGTTTTATTCTTAAAATGTTTCTGATGAAAGGGCCTATACATTCGTAAAACCAATCTTCTGGTTATCTTTTGCAGAGAATGTCAAATCGTGAGTGGCCAAAACATTTTCTGAAAAAAACACTTTCCTTCAACTCCAAGATGTTCTGGCACAAGCCTTTGACAGGATCACACGCACAAATTATACAAGTACGTCAACATGATCACCATCAAGACCATCATCATGTCAGACTCAAAGATGCCGACAGATAAGACTAAGAGTAAGAGCTAGGTGCATGTCAGGACATAACATAATCAACGCATAGAATGAGCAATATTTGTTATATGATGGAGGACGTATTAGCATAGTCATAATGACATCTAAATGACTTTCAATATTCAATTTTAGGGTTGATTAAATTTTTTATCAAGGTGTAGCAACTTTGCCTCTAATTTTGATAAATCAGATTTTGGAAACCGTCTGCGGTTGGAACTCAAAAATACTTTTGGGTACAAACGATAATAGCATTTACTGACCAGGCCATAAATGGTAGATGTGTATTCCCCTTCTTTCATCTGTAAGTACGACATTTCGGGTGGAAGAGCAGTTAATCGTCAGTTTCGAAGGACGCCTGCTATCTTCACGTTGTTGACACCGTCGTTGAGATCATTGGAATTTCGGTGAAAGTGCGCATGCGTACTGAAGGGAATTAACTCAGTTTCCCCGCGGAATTGCCTCCCTTGACACCCTGTAAACAAAATAACTGCCCTGGCATCCCAGAACCAGCTTCACATTGTTACGATGAACGCCCAGGCTATATTCATCTTGCTTTTATGCCTACCGAATACCTTTGTTTTTGCCAAACTTGGGAGAGATCCCGATATGCCTGCTGATCTGAGTGACGGTAACACATTTTCATTAATTGTTTTTTGCGACGTCTTTGTTGGAGCATGTTCTGACTCGTGCAATTCCAGTTACGTTGCTCGTGCAGTCAGGATACCTGAGAAATCCATGTTTTTTGTGTGTGAAATGTGAAAACGTGAGAAAAAAAGCCCCTACACATACAAGGGATTTCTGTGAATGATTATAAGCTTTGTCTGAAAGACCACTGGAACAACAGCAGTTGTACTACACGAGTTGACGACATGGCCACCCACAGACGGGAATGATTCGTTTCTGAGTTGTACTGAACTTCATTTTCCTGCTTGTAGCATTGCACAATCAAGTCACTTGTACTTTATTTAACTGTCGTCAAATGGTGCTGATGCTTTGAGAGGAATGAAACAGGCCTGGCCAAATGCACAACTGATTGCCCCAGCAGGGAATAGAATCATTTTGTAATTTGTTACTATCTTTGCGCGTAATATTAATAACCCTCACTACATACTTATGATCATAGTGCGTTAATTCAAAAGCGACATTACTGTTTCCAAGTTTAGTTGTGTTCATTTCAAGTTATTGGCAATAATAACACTTTTCTATGTCATTTGTTTCAGAACTGTACTGTTTGGGATGCGAAGCCACAGTGAAAGGTAAACAACATATGCCTCTTTTTTGGGTGTGTGTGTGTGTGTGTGTGTGTGTGTGTGTGTGTGTGTGTGTGTGTGTGTGTGTGTGTGTGTGTGTGTGTGTGTGTGTGCACTATGTGCTTTATGGCTGCATGTGTAGCTCCTTGTATGTTTTGAAGGTACACATATATTTTGCAACTGCATGTGTCTTGGGATGTTGGAGTGACAGTGTGTGAAAGAGTTTAATTGTTTTGATATTTGTAACGGCAAATATGAATACATTTGACTGTGCATTAGAAACAAGGCAAAAGTCAACCAAACACTTTTTGAGCAAATGCTGAAAAAAGTCATTAGGTAATGGCTTTCCAGAACTTTATATTGCAGTGAAAAAATGTAAGATTTCTTCAATGGGCATGCTGTTTCTTCTGGAATATGCATGGCCGAATGAGTAATAATGTGTTTGAAGTATCTTATTTTGTTATTTTTCTGACTTTAGCCTTGTTTTCTTATGCACATTGTCACATGACAGGGGTCAGGTTGTCTCACTTGAGAGGGTGTCTAGGGGTTAATTATCACAGCGCATCCTGCAACAAACTCATCCTCCAAGTTTACAAGGTTGAACACGATAACACAGAGAAGATAAGTGGGGAGGTTTGACTACAAGAATAACTTTAATGATAATTGATAAGAGGTAATAACTCTTACTTTAATGAACAAAAGGCACGACAGATTGATATGCCGTAGTTTAGCCAGTCAACCTTTAAACCAAATTTAGTTGAGGTCACTTATCTGAGGGTAGAATTATTTCAGAATCCACTTGTAAGGAGACAATGCCATTGAGTCTTGTTGACCTGGCTGTTGTTTTCAGTGGAGGGTAAAGTTTTGGCACTGGGGTGGGTGGGTGGGTGGGGTGTTGTGTGATGACTGATAAGTGTGGCGGCCCATGGGGGATGGGCCTGCCTGGGTCTTGAGTTCCATGTTGTCTGGGAAAGGAGGGTAGGGAGCTGAGCATCTCCGCACAGTGTCGAAATGGTCAGGCTTAGCTTGGTATCTTTGCTGGTCTGGCAGAGAGTCAGAAGCAGATATCCATGTGTCTGGATGCATTGGCATGGCAACGCTTCTCCCCCCTTCAAGTCCATGCAGTGGGGCATCAGCAGAGTCCCTGGAGACTGGAGTGTTCAGAGCTATGGACAGGGGTCAGACATTTCCCTTCCCATCTCCTGTTGGCTTGAACACAGGCAGAGCCAGAGCACACACACGAGAGAGAGAGAGAGAGAGAGAGAGAGAGAGAGAGAGAGAGAGAGAGAGAGAGAGAGAGAGAGAGAGAGAGAGAGAGAGAGAGAGAGAGAGAGAGGGGGGGGATTGGGGGGTGGTTATTTTATTCCCTCCACACAGTCTTGAGTGAAGGTCTCCCAGAGTGGCTCCAGGATGGAGCAATGAGGTTGATGGAATTTGTTGTGCTGTTAATTATGCTCGACAATACCACCTAACTTGGAATGTAGGCCAATGGTGTGAGTTCCTCCAAAGTGGTGCCTTGTTTTGAAACACTGTCCAACACTGCCATTCTTTAGTTGGAACACACAATCTGTTACCAGAATTCAAAGCTTCTCCAATATGGTGCCATAACCAGTTTGGCCTCTTAAGTTTGAATTCTGTCCACTGACCAATCCATGGTCTCACCGCAATCTATACTATCATTCAAGGCATGACTGGTTTCCTAGTAAACATTATTTGAGGCCTGGCTGGCTTCCATGCTTTTTACATGTCAACTATGAAACATGCAAACACACAATATCTCTTCTTTTGATTAACATATACTGTATTACCTCATAACAACATTCACATATAATTTGTGAATAAGCCAATATTGGCAATAAGGATGATAATTATTGAGTGCAAATGAGTACACCAGTCTAAAGTCTTGGGAACAGCTTTTGAGTAACACTTTCACCCTGGTCCACTGATGAGTGTCTCAAGCTGTGTTGCTGATTGCAGTGCTGGAGAGCGTCCTGAGACAGCCCTCCCCAGACAGCATGGACGTGCGGGTGGTGGAGGCAGTGGCCTCTGTTTGTGAAAAGAAGAGCTTTACCAACTCGGAGTATGACACCAACAGTCTGGTAACAGCCTGCAAACACCTCACAGGTCAGTGCCTCTCAGACAGTTAGGATCCAGCCAGCTTGCAGCAGATTGGCACTACAGTTTCAGTTGGTTTGTCAAGGTTGATAGATGGATGGATGGAGTTTTACAGCCTGTCAGCCTTTGTATGCCATATAAGGCCACTAAGCACAAAAATCATTAGAACAGTTTAGAATAAACGCAAATCAAGTCACGGTGTCCCTAGTTATTCGCCTCTTACGAATCTTGTAGAGAGATGCGGTGGGTCAATTCTTACCCCGAACCCACAGGGGGAGACAATGTTGATACCTAAATGCAATGATATAATAGTTCGAACAAGAAAATGTCAACTGTGAAGGCCTAACAATGTATCTACATAATTTTACTGTGAATAAATATCAGAATATTCCAACTGATAACAAAATCACGCTCTTTCATGGACTGGAAGTACAGTCAAACAGCCAATTGGATGTTTCCTACTAAACTGCTTTGGCATGAATGCCCAGATTCTACATGCCACTATGACATGTAGGCTGACAGGCAGAATGATTGGCAGAGACTGGTAGAGACAGACATAGGGAGGGTTAGATATTGATGTGCAAACAGAAGGGCAAATAGGAGGATGAGTATCACATGAGTGAATAGAAGACAGATGGATTCATAAAGACAGGTAAAAGTAATAGGCATTGGGATAGATGTATGAGATGGACATGTAAGGAAGAACAGATGGACTAAGGGATGGCAGATACAGAGACAGAAAGAAGATTGACATAGAGACAGACAGATGGACACAGACACGTACGTGGATGGACAAATGCACATCAGTGACACATGCTTATTTATACATGCCCACAAGGTTGCAAGTGTGCATGCAAACACACACACACACACACACACACACACATGTTCTCTGTTCACATGCATACACATGCATATGCATGCACACACACATGCATGCGCAGTCACAAACACACACACACACACACACACATAATCACACGCGCACACACACAGACAGACACACACACACACATACACACACACACACACACACACTCACTTATGCCCCTTCCAAACTGGTGTAACTGCTTTTCCAAAAAATATTAATGCGGTCTTAAACTATACATGTACATGTATATAAAACTTTTGTATACCTCATAGCACTTCTGCAACAAAAGTTGAATCTGGTGCAGGGTCCAAAGGAGATCTGATGGAGCCACTACTGGTCAGTCACTTCAGTCGTAGGCAGCAGCCCCCTTCCTTCTTGGACCTTGTCCAGCAAATCTGCATCGACCTGACCTCTGCCTGTCCCAACACTGCCCGCCCTGCCTGGCAAGACCTGGTCAGTGTGTGTGCACATGCATGTATGTGTGTGTGCATGTGTATGTGAATGTATGTGTGTGTGTGCATTAGCAC
Source organism: Theodoxus fluviatilis (assembly GCA_034096865.1). Classification (NCBI taxonomy): domain Eukaryota; kingdom Metazoa; phylum Mollusca; class Gastropoda; order Cycloneritida; family Neritidae; genus Theodoxus; species Theodoxus fluviatilis. The sequence goes on from JAWQFJ010011633.1 coordinate 51,472, forward strand.
ATGTGTGTGTATGTGTGTGTGTGTGCAATTGTGTATGTGTGTATGATCATGTGTGTGTATGATCGTGTGTGTGTGTGTATGCATTTGTGTGTGTATGAGCATGTGTATATATGTGAATGTACATTGTGTGTGTGTGTATGAGCGTTTGTGTGTGTATGAATGTGTGTGTGTGAGCATTTGTGTGGGTGTGTGTTTGAGTGTGGGTGTATGTGTGTGTGAGTGTGTGTGTCTGTATATGTTTCATTTACGTTGGCACATGCTCGCATGTATCATTGTTGCTTGCATGTAGTATATTTTCATGCCCATGTTGCCAATCCCACTTCATCTTTCAACACTTTTGTTCCATGAGATTAACAGAAAGGGTTTTCATCCCCACATGAGTCATTTGTGTGTAGTGTGTACCCAAATCTGATTGTCATTAAATCAGCCTAATGGTCAATCCATCCATCCATCCATCTGCCTTTGGTATTGCTAAATTACAATTATCATCAAGTCTGCCACTGCCAGTCAATCTCTCCATCTATCTGTTCATCTGTGTTCATCCATTGGTTGAAGCATTTATTAGTCCAGATGTGTGTCTGCATGTGTAAGAATGTATGTGTTTGTATGCATGTAAGTATGTGTTTGTGTGTGTGTGTGTGTGTGTGTGTGTGTGTGTGTGTGTGTCTATCACTCTCTCACTTTAGTTGTATGCTACAGTACTCATTCATCCTTGACTGCTTTCCAAAGTTTTATAATTCTGCTGCCCCTTCCTCCCACTGTGTCGTCTGTGCTGTCTGTGTGCCATCCCCGGCTCCATGACTGACCATTGCTTGTACTGTCTGTGCTGTCTGTGTGCCAGCCCCGGCTCCATGACTGACCATTGCTTGTACTGTCTGTGCTGTCTGTGTGCCATCCCCGGCTCCATGACTGACCATTGCTTGTACTGTCTGTGCTGTCTGTGTGCCAGCCCCGGCTCCATGACTGACCATTGCTTGTACTGTCTGTGCTGTCTGTGTGCCGGCCCCGGCTCCATGACTGACCATTGCCTGTACTGTCTGTGCTGTCTGTGTGCCATCCCCGGCTCCATGACTGACCATTGCCTGTACTGTCTGTGCTGTCTGTGTGCCAGCCCCGGCTCCATGACTGACCATTGCTTGTACTGTCTGTGCTGTCTGTGTGCCAGCCCCGGCTCCATGACTGACCATTGCTTGTACTGTCTGTGCTGTCTGTGTGCCAGCCCCGGCTCCATGACTGACCATTGCCTGTACTGTCTGTGCTGTCTGTGTGCCAGCCCCGGCTCCATGACTGACCATTGCTTGTACTGTCTGTGCTGTCTGTGTGCCAGCCCCGGCTCCATGACTGACCATTGCCTATACTGTCTGTGCTGTCTGTGTGCCAGCCCCGGCTCCATGACTGACCATTGCTTGTACTGTCTGTGCTGTCTGTGTGCCATCCCCGGCTCCATGACTGACCATTGCTTGCACTTGGACAGGACTCCATGCTGGAGGCAGGGCCCGATGACTGGCAGACTAACTCTGGACGGAAAGTTCGAGTGCCCCAACCCATCAGTGAGGCTAAGGATGAACTCTGACCTCAGCAGTCAGTTTTGTTTGCAGTTGTAGTTTTTGACTCACATGTGAAGCAAAAGTGAGTCTATGTACTGAGCCGTGTCGTCCGTCCGTCCGTCCGGGCGTCCGTCCGTCCGGGCGTCCGTCCGTCCGTCCGGGCGTAAAAAACTTAAATGTTGGATTTTTCTCGGAGACTATTAAGTCTATCAACACCAAATGTGGCATGATGGTGTATGATGACAAGGCCTCAAAAAACATACATAGTGACTTGACCTTGCTTCAAGGTCAAGGTCACAGGAGCCATGAATGCGGTCTCAAAAACAGTCATTTTTCACATTTTCCCAATTTTCTCCCACGTTATTGAGAATGGCGACCTTAGCTACAAGTGGTATATAGGTCAAAGCAAGCCCTATTATTTGATACCAGTTTGGTTGACCTTGCTTCAAGGTCAAGGTCACAGGAGCTCTTCAAAGTTGGATTGTATACATATTTTGAAGTGACCTTGACCCTGAACTATGGAAGATAACTGTTTCAAACTTAATAATTATGTGGGGCACATGTTATACTTTCATCATGAGACACATTTGTTCACATATCATCAAGGTCAAGGTCACTTTGACCCTTATGAAATGTGACCAAAATGGGGTAGTGAATCACTAAAAGTGACTATATCTCATGGTAGAAAGTGCCAATAAGCACCATTGTGCTTCCTGTCTTGAATTAACAGCTTTGTGTTGCATGACCTTGGATGACCTTGACCTTGGGTCAAGGTCACATGTATTTTGGTAGGAAAAATGTGTAAAACATTTCTTTGTGTATGATGTCATTGGTAGGTTTAGTTGTTTGACCTTGACCTTGAAGGTCATCTGAAGGTCAAGTTCATATAAAGGTCAAGGTCAAGCATGTGAGTCGTATGGGCTTTGCCCTTCTTGTTTCTTACACTCCCAACTTGTAGATTTTCATACCTTCCCAGACTGTTCTGCTTTAGTTTTGATTGGATTCTCCCTCTTATTAGTAGATCTGCTTAATTTCAATCGGTCTGGAGTCGTTTTGATTGAAATCCAGTTTGATGTGGGTTTGATGTGCTGACTGTCCCATTAAGTGTGGTGCAGATTTGCAAAAATGATACTCCTTTTGTACCTACTCTGTTTTCTACACTCTCTTGGTATCTCTGCTAAATTGCGGTTTTGTAAATTTTTACATTGCAGTGTCAACACTGGCAGTTTCTCTTTTGTGCTTTTGTTTCAAGTCCCATCCTCTCTGATTTAGGCTGGTGTACTCAGCCCAGTTTTTACTGCTTAAAAAGAGAAGAAAAAAGATGGCAACTCCCATCCCAGCACTTTGAATTGCATAGTGGTGAACTCTTCTGCTTGCCAGTCTTTGTACATATCAGTATTCATATACTCACTTTTGTTGCCCAGTTTTCAGTTCCAAACTGATTGTTGCAGACTTGTATATGCTGTTTGAAGAAGCAGAGTGTTGCAACTTTCATAAATCTCAGCCATCTTAGCCCCACAAGCACATGTGATAGATAACCCTGGAGGAAAGTGGAAGATTTTGCACAAATGCTTGGATTTACCTCAAGAGGAGGACTACCCATTTTCCAATGAATAATATCTAGATTAGATTCTAGAAGTGAACTAGATAAATTGACAGACATAGATATTGCACAGATCATCAGATACCAAGAGTAGGCTTCTGGATCACATAGTGACCAAGGTTTTGGTATTTGATGACTGCCTGGCTTGGTGTTCTCAACTGTAGCTCCTGACCATGCATCTATTGAAGAAAACCATACTGCATGGCTGTCATTGACGTTTTAACCATTGTCCTCACTGTGGTACTTCGCATCCACACTGCTGAACTCAAAAATATTAATGGAGACTGTGAAAATGCATTTACATTTCTGCACAGTATAACTAGAGCTGGGCATCCTTTACTTGTGGACTTGTCTGTGGCATTGCCAGCACTATCTTCATAGCCAGCACTATCTTCATAGCTAGCACTATCTTCATAGCTAGCACTATCTTCATAGCTAGCACTATCTTCATAGCTAGCACTATCATCATAGCCAGCACTATCTTCATAGCCAGCACTATCTTCATAGCCAGCACTATCTTCACAGCCAGCACTATCTTCACAGCCAGCACTATCTTCACAGCTAGCACTATCTTCATAGCCAGCACTATCTTCATAGCCAGCACTATCTTCATAGCCAGCACTATCTTCATAGCCAGCAGTATCTTCATAGCCAGCAGTATCTTCATAGCCAGCACTATCTTCATAGCTAGCACTATCTTCATAGCTAGCACTATCTTCATAGCTAGCTTGATTTATGAAGGTGTTTCAGGTCAAGACCTCCTCTATGGAACAGATGTTGCATTTGGGTCCTTTGCCTATGGAACAGATGTTGCATTTGGGTTCTTTGCCTATGGAATAAGTGTTGACATGTTCTTTTTTGTTCCTGTTACACACAGGATATTGTTTTCATTCATGGATTTTGTTGTATATTCCTCTTTTTTTCATAGAACTAGTATTTTGATGTTCTTGTTATGAACAAGAATTGTCTTATTGATGGAACGTGTATGGTCCTTTTATAATGAAATTGTGTGCAATCATGAAACAGTAAAATTTGACAGGAATCTGTCCAGGTGTTGATGCACAATGGAACACCTCTCGTCTCTTTCTCAGTGTAGCAACCCCCAAAGGCAGAAGTGATGCTAAAATGAATAATTTCCGGGATTTTATTTTTCCCTCATGATGAGCCAAGGACACACTAAGATTATCTGGAGTTTTGTGTAAATCTGCAACTATTCCTCCAAAGGCTTCATCTTCGAGTAGCATAATAAAAACTGAATGGCAGGTTGTCTCCAGTTATCACCATAGGGAGTCAGTCACATTCATGTCTGTGGTGCCTTTGAGGTCATACAAGCTGTGCATATAAAAGAAAACATTCTGCCGTGTCTGAAGAGAAAGGGCTTTTGCATGCTTGCTTCCCCGCACAAAGTGCATCTGTGATACAAGGCAAGGATAACAAAGCATAAACGAACCAATGCCAGCAAGTATTCAATGTGTTGGGATTAAATTATTTGTCATGTACTCTTAATCTCATTTTGAAAGCATAATTTTCTTTAGGTCTTTTGACTTTATTCTATTTAGACGTTTAGAATAAAAATGATATATTACTGTTGGTGTGTTTTTGTGTTTAATGACTTTTTCAAATCAAAAGTCGGAAGCCATCCATGACATGAGGAATGCTTTATTTCAATGCTGAGGTGTGGGAGGATGACCTAAGGACCACCAACAGTGTACCTGGCCTCACAGACAAAATTTTTTTCTTGTTCTCCATGAAAGCACTTCACTCCAAGTAGACAGCCCATGTTCCTTTGCACAAATGAGCACCCTAGTACCTCCACACCTCGGTTCTCCTTACAATACTTGCATGGCAAAGCACAGGCCGAAAATGTAACCTTTGCACAAAGCAGCACCCTAGCACCTTGGTTCTCCTTACAATACTTGCATGACAACGCACAGGCCGAAAATGTAACCTTTGCAACACAAATTTCGTCCACTTTACAGGAGTTGTAGAAATAAGCACTAGGTTACATATGACCAGTGATCAACACATACACTTCAATAGCCTAAAGTTTCTCATGATTAATGAGATACCTTTGTGTCATACTTATATTGTAACACAAATCTGTGATGTTATTGCCTGTACAAACCAACATCTCATCTCTAAAGTGTACTTCTTTATCACAATGGAGTTTCTCATCTCTAAAGTGTACTTCTTTATCACAATGGAGTTTCTCATCTCTAAAGTGTACTTCTTTATCACAATGGAGTTTCTCATCTCTAAAGTGTACTTCTTTATCACAATGGAGTTATTTGACTTCACCCGACTTTTCTTGCTAACTAGATTTGGGATTGCACAGAATGGTTGATGCACCACATGACATAGAGGACTCTAGTGCCAAGACCCAGACAGAAACACATACATAAAGCCTTGCACACAGCAAAGAAGAACAACACCTACGCATCCATGTACAAAACAAATAAAATAAAAATGAACCAAAACAACAACAAACTTGGAATGATGGCAAAACAGTACATTCATAAAAGCAGAGAACAGGAAATAAAGAAGAATTGTACTAGTGGAGGAAAAGAACAGATTTGGTCTCTTGCACATTTTCAGGGGGGGGGGAGGGGGGGGGGAAATTCCCCACACACGATCATCCTTTGCACAGCATCAGAAAAGACCTTTCTGCAGCCCTAGGGCTTAACAACTAGGGTGGGTCTCATTCACTGTTGTCTCATGCAGTCCACATCACAATGACTACACCTACACACACAATTAGTCCAACACTTCATCCATATTGCACCATTTCTCCATGCCTGCCTCCTTGGCCTGGCATCTGTCTGTTATCCGTGTATGTACCTCCACGGCCTGCTCTGTGGTACTTTGGCAGATAGCCAAAGGCAGATGAAAGCAACAAATGTCCTCATAGGTTTTTTCTGCCTGCTTAGCAGGCACGCTACAACTATACCCAACCACAGAGATGGAAACCGCAACTGTAGGACCCAATCCACAGGAATGGCAGTACAGAGATCTGTCAGGCAGCCTGCCAGCACAGACATCATGTGAATTCCCAGGTCTGTTCAAGTGTGTGGAATCAGTGCAGGTCAGATTCAGACTGACCAGCAGAGGCAGTGTCCATGGACTCTAGCCAGACTTGACCACCAGTGGGTTGGAGAGGCGGAAGATGCTGGGCAGTAGGTTGCTGATGTTGGCAAACATTTCCTCTGAAAGCCCCTGAAAGACAAAAACACAACTGCATATCACCTGACAACAAATAATATGTAACACCCACCCACCCCCACAAATCCAAGCACAATAATAGAAGTAAAGGTGAATTGCTGGGGACATTGAGTTGATTGAGGAGAAAATAACTTTGGGACAGACAATTGGAAAGCAGTATGATTTGAGGGAGACAAAAGAGACCTAAGATAACGAGTGAGTAAAGTTCAGTCTCACCTGTGGAACCAAGAACTGGATGGTTCGTGACTCCTGACTGGCTCCGTAGGTGGACATCTCTATCATGAATCCCTTGACACATTTGAACATCAGCTCTGCCCTCTTCATGCACCACACTATGGTCATCTCCTGCAGACACACAGAGTGGTACTAAGAACCCATGTAGTGTCTGACGACTTAGGCCCTGTTACAAACACAAACACCTTGAACAAACATGCTGTGGACTGGCACAAATTGATGGACAGAGACTTGGTGGTGTACACAAACTGGCAGTCAGGCTGACAAAAAGATGAACACTAAGTCAGAGGCTGGTAAAGACACAGACACAGCATGAGGACACATAGAAGTGCAAGCATATACACAGAATGATAGCCATACCTAAGACTGCAGACATTCATGCACAGACAAGCAGGTACATGGATGGAAAGAAAGACTGAATGAAGACCAGCAGAGAGTGGCACGCACACTAATTTGGCTGAAAGTAGCAAGGCACACACACAAACATACATATATATGCATGCACACACACACACACACACACACACACACACACCTGAAAGCAGACACACAGATGGACAGAGTTCACTCATTTGGAAAGAGGACACACCTCCGTCATTTCGTGGGTGAGGAGCAGGGGGATGGTGAGGGTGCTGATGTCATAGCGGAAGCAGAGCTTGATGATGTTGCGGAGGGACAGGATGACTGGGTGCCGCGAGGTCAGGTCCCCAGAGCGGACCGAGTCGTCTGTGACCAGATGGAAAACCGCATGGGCCTCGGACAGGTTGGAGTGCTTGGTGATGTAGACGTCTCCTGTGGCCAGGCGCTGGTAGCTCCCCTTCTCCTGCACAGACGTGACACAAGTGTGACATAGAAATTGGCTTAACAGTCCAATCCTTTTTCTTAAATCTTGTGACATAAATGTGCACATACAGCTATTATTGTCATGTGCTGATGGATGAATATACAGTTTGTCCTGTTCTGTAAACATGTATGTCCCAAAAGAAGATGTTTTCATCAATGTGCACATTTATACAGCTCCCAATTCCAGCAAAGATTATAAACATACATACATCTATTCCTATCATTTATGGAGGTACAGATATACTGCTGTCTCTGCCCTTCAGAGACACCAGCTTCTCCTGTCCCCCTGTTGCAGCTGGAGGATATTCCTGCTGCACTCTACAATGCAGACTTGCAGCTCCCCTTGTCCAACACAAACATTTCCACTCACAGATGAGACATACAACTTTCCTTTGGCTTTATATAGAACCCCATAACTCATGCATTAACATACAATTGCAGACCTTCTCCAGACACAGTTTCAGCTTCTTACGATTAATGCAAGTATTCAGCTCTGTGTGTTTCCTTTAGACTAACAGCTTCTATACAAGAATGAATCAATATCAATCCCTCTGTTCCTAACAGGAATGAGACATGCACTATGTATTATAGATAAACAATTTTTATTCCATCATTCTCTCAGATTCTTTCAACTAGTGCATTTGCAAAAGTCTTCTCGTACTATTTAGGCACCAAGATCAACTTGAACAGGCATACAGCTTGACTTGCGAATACACATGACAACATACCATTACCTCACCAAGATTTCTCAACAAGATTTTCTACATTCGGTGTCCAACCTACCCCAGCCTTGGCCTCTGCAGAAGTGTTGTTGCCACTACTGTTGTTGCTGCTGGCATTGCTGGTGTTGCTGTGAATGCTGGCGCTGTCGGCATCCTGGCCTCGCTTGGCTCGCCTGGCCTCGGCCGCCCTCCCCACCTCCTTCTCCACTGCTGCCAGCTGCCGCTCCAGTCCTGGAAAGTGGAAGTCTGTGGACTGTCCACACACTTTGGAGAAATCTGCAACACGATGCAAATACTGGGTAACAGCCAAGGATTCTCATGTGAATTAAAAGACCCGAATGTGATTGAGGGATACACTACCCAGGCTAATATTCTATGTGAGAACCATGTGGGTTCCCTGATCAGATGCAGATAAAATGGAATCTATCTTAAATCCATCTGGGAATGTCTATACTAATTACTATCATGCCTGATGATGACTTATGACATTCGATGACCACTAAATGTGTGCATACACTTTTTCATAATTGTGGGTTCCCAGATACCATCTATATGGCATCCATTTGAGGTCAGGGACCACACAAAGCAAATATTCTCTTTGGGCAAAGAAAAGTATCTCTTGATTTGCTCAAACAGGCAACCATATTTCCCTCTGATTTATTTTAGAATCCAAGCACACATCAGCTTGAAAAATGTGTTGATGCACAATGACAAGGCTGTGCTGGCAGCCTCTCAACCACCTGTTTAGTTTGCCTGACCCTCATAATGATATTGTATACATGTTCAATGCTCAACACATTTTCGAAGTAAGGGACACTGATATGTACTTGCCCAGTGTGATAACAGTGGTGGGGCAAACATATGAAGGTCAAGTGGATTTTGTTTTCAGGCAAGTGAATTTTTAGTCTACTTGCCTAAACAGGCAAGCAGTTTTGAAGAGTTAAGTCAGACCCTGTGAGGCCCACTAACATCAACCCACATGGGTCCAATATGGTCTACTATGACAGCCCACATGGGCCACATTGCATGTTATCTGGGGAGTTGGTAAAACCCTCTTGTTTCCCAAAGAGTCAAGGTAATCTTTCATCAGTCTCTTAAATTACAGCAGCATACATAAAACTCAGCACATATGCATGGTCCTGCAAATTTACAGAGAACTGCCCCTGTGCATTCAATAGTCTGCAAAACTGAATTCTAACATGAGGCCCTGAGCTGACAGAAAGAGAAATGTGCAATTAGAAAAGATATTATCTGCAACACAAATCTGCAGGAAAAGATGACCTGTCCAATGAAAAAGAGCAAGCAGTAACATTCAATACACACACTTGGGTATAGAAATATGTTGGGCATCTTGCAGCACCAGCAGAAGTGTAAGGGAAGCTACTGACTCAGTGCAGCTTATAATCTGAAATTGCCTCCCTTTGACTATGAACACGAGGACCTGGCCGATGATGACACCATGCAGTGACAAATGAACAGGGGCTGACAAACCCACAGGGGCTGGCATACAAGGAGAAAAAAATGAAACAATAAGGGAGATTGATATTCATAAAGAGAGAACCTGACATGCGACCATGCATGGTAAAATCTGTAATAATTGTGGGTTGATTTTTTTTAAACAACAGGCAAAATATGTCTTAGAGGGAAAAACTTCCATAAATGGGCCACCCTAGTGGACTCTTCCAAGGACAGGAGTGTGAAAAGACGGCCAAGCTGGCTGGCCATACAAGCTATCGAGCAACAACATCTGACTGGCAAGCAATCTTGGTTGGTTAATTTTCAATGAACTCGCAGTCATTCATGTATCCTAGATCATTTTCTTTTATTGGCCTAAGACTCGGGAATGTAATTCTGGAAGGACTGAAAAATCAGACAGTCTTGCTACTTTTCAGAAGGGGGTCTTCTTCTTCTTGAACGCCATCACACTTGGATTCTAGAGTCAAGGACGAAATGGGCTGTCTTCTGGAGAGATTCCACCCTGCCGTACAGCTTTTCCTGAATGCTTGCTGGTTCCGGCCAAACGTCCTCTCGCAGCAGCCGGTGGATCCTGCATTCCTGCAGAATGTGTTCAGCCATCTGGTCAGCCTCTCCACATGAGCACTTTGGGGATGGCACAAGTCTGAATCTCTTGTGCATGTGGTAGTTGAGTCTAGTGTGCCCTGTCCGCAGCCTGAAGATGACCACCTGTTCTTGTCTGGACAGTCAGAAGGGGGTGAAAACCTATCTTTTCCAGTTTTAATTGTTGGCGCTTTTAGCATGCCTCAGCATGAAAAAAGGCATGTTACTGAAGCAAATACATACATACATACATAGAATAACAAAAGAATCTGATGATTACAAAAAACTTGTAAAAATGCCGCCTATCAGATGTTGTGTCCTGCCAGTTAGTGTTTCCCGCCAGCTTGGCTATATTTCTCACACCCCTCTCCTTGAATGAGTCCACTAGTGTGGCCCATTCATGGAAGCTTTTCCTCAAAGAGTATCTGACCATGTATTTTGATATGACACTGTATCTCAAACAATAAAAATTCCATTTGAGTTAACTGGATTCTGTTTGTTGCATGTTGCTTATGATAATTCATATCATGGTTATGGGAAGAAAAAAATAATGAGAAGAAATAACCACTTTCCAAGTTACACCTGGCTTTCGCATGCAGGGTCATTTACACACAGCACAGAGTAAAAGTGTGGTGAAACACAATGACAGTTTTGCAAACGATGCCTCAACATGATGTCAAGGTGACATATCCTCTCATGCAATGGAAATTTACTGCTATAAATGGGGAAAGCATTCCACGCAGGATGTGTTTTGGCAAACTTATGCCATCATTTTCATTTTCATTTGCACACAAAACACCATTATGATACACTGGTCTGCAAAAGTTAAGGGCCCACCCTTGTTATCAGTAGCTTTACAAATATTTATCTTACACTGAGACAACGACGCTGAAATTGACGCAAGGTGGGCTACGCTGCAACTTTATTTATTGCTGCTAGTGCCCAAACCAGTTATGCAGGCATTGCCCTTGAGCAAAGGTGTTGTCAGCGGAGCCAAAAACGTTACAAATTCACGAGAATTTTACAAAGTTTAGTCGAGTTTCGCTGAAGAAGCAATGTTGCTGCAGGTTTCTGGCATATTGCACATGCAAGCCATGTCCCTAGTGACCACTGTTCAGCATAAGTTACAAACCAAAGGGTATTTAAGGGCCACAACCAGGGCTCTCAATAATCATGCCTCCAAGACAGAGACTGTCAACACTTGATTGTGGACGAGCGCTGGGGTGGCTTCAGGAAGGAACTCCCGGCCGAAAAGTCTCCAGACGGCTTGGCGTGAGCCACTCAGTCATCCAACGCCTGCACAAACGCTTCCAGGCCACCGGAAGTACGCCCATGAGCAACGAGAAGACCTTCAATTTTTGGCGCTGCGTGACCGAACAATCACTGCCAGGGCCCTTATTCACAACGGCGATTTATCTTTTCAACACTCAATTTATCCCCTAGCCCCGCGTTATCTTGATCGGTTAGATAAGGTACGCTCGTCAGAGGATTCTAGGTTGCGCTTTGCTATATATACTGGTTTCCAGCCAAGGGAGAGCGGAACAGGCAGTTGGAATCGTCTGAGTTTAGAGATAAATCGGAGTTAAAATAAATCGATGATAAATCGCCGTTGTGAATACGGGCCCAGGACCCTGAGAGTCACCCTGAGGACGGCCACCAATGTTACCATCTCCAAGGACACTGTCGAGTGACGCCTGCATGAGGTGGACCTCCACTCAAGGGTCCCTGCCATTCGAACACTGCTGACACCACAACATCGCTGAGCTCGGATGGCGTTCTGCAGCAACCACCAGCGCTGGAACAGGCAGCAGTGAGGCACAGTCCTGTTTACCGATGAATCTCGGTTTACCGTGTCGAACAGTGATGCTCGGAGGCGCATGTGGCGACGTGTAGGCGAGCGATTCATCGATGCTTGCGTCCAAGAGCACAACCATTATAGAGGGGGATCTGTGATGGTG
>JAWQFJ010011634.1:5000-10560 GCA_034096865.1 Theodoxus fluviatilis
CACTCCCGCATAGGCAGGGTGGCGACTTCCGTCGTTCCTCTCTGTCTGCAGTGTAAAATGTTGTCATTTGTTAATTAATTCATTTATTCATTTATCTATTTTACAATAAGATTCCAGTCATTAGAAAGACGTCCGGATCGTTCGCTTCCCGTATCGTAGACGTCAACGCATGTCTAAAAATGTTTCTCCTGACATCACTTCGGACTGTCCTATCTAAATCTCTCAAAAGCTCACCCATAATGTTCTACATAGTTTTCGTGCTGACATTTAAGCATGTTGACTGAGTTTTGAAATCAAACTGCCATGCCTAACACAAACAGCTGCTTGGCCTACATGCCCGACTCCCGGCTCAGTGCTGTCAGCAACCAAAGAACTTGACTCCGTGATTTTGCATAGTAAAAAAGCAGGACGAGATTTTGCTTACGTCACATGTATTTTTTATGTCACATGCACTCACAGGTAATTTTTGCTTACTTCCCTGAAACAAAACACGTGAAAGCGAGGAGTCTTGAGTTGCTGCAAAGAACTTGAGACAATAAGAACCTCCACTTCGCGATTTTACGCAGGACGAGATTTAGCCGGCGGGTTGCGTGAGTTGCGTCCCTTGTTATTGGTTGGATCAAGGATTATAGGTTACACATGTGTAACCTATAATCATTGGTTGGATCATGATGATCAAAATGGCGCCATGGCTCTAGCTCCTCGATTTCACGTGTTTTGTTTCAGTGATCAACCGCACTCCTCCAATTGCAAATACAAAACAAAACAAAACAAAACAAAACAAAAAACCTCTACATTTGCATAATCCATTCTGCTGTAGGAAAAGAAAGCTTTGTCTTCATTTCTAAAATACTGTTTCACATAGTTTTGTGAAAACTGATACTCCACAGATTTCGAAAATACGGAGGTATCTAGCAGAGCTATTCATGTGATTTACCATTGGTCTTCACTCGGGCCGCGCAAATTGTTTGCCAATGCTTCTGTGACGTCTATTCCAGCTGTTGGGATACCAGTACCTGTAGAGAGACGGCAGTTGGACTTCAGGGAGGCTTCTAGGAATTATTCCGATGAGGTGCAATTAAAGATTTCCATGGTGTGATATCGTGCTAAGAATGTTTGATAATGCGGTCAAACATCAGCTACGTCGTCCTTATTTTTCACGAGAATCCTTTCTCACAGAACACGTAGCAGACCTCTAGATATTTAATGTCATAATTGGTCATTCGTAAGATAGCGACCTACGTAACATCTGTTTAATTTTGTCAGTTTCTTCTTCTGTCAAGTTGCAACAATTTAGGGATTATTAATTTCATGTTTGCAAACTTTACGACGATAATGTGCGTGGTTCCAGATCAAGTCGCTATAAACCTACTGAGAAAAATCACAACTAGAACCAATCAGTACCGTCTGATCCAACTGAAAAGCTCTTTTAAATCGAATTATCAATCATGCTTAACAGAATGTGCAGAAATCTCCCGCCAAATTTTACATGATTTGCGAAGAATTCTGATCATACTCAATCATTACTCCACCTTGCAGTACTTCAAAATGCCGTAAATTTCTAAGTTCAGCTATGATTAAAAACGATTATTTAGACCAGTGTTGCCATATTGTCGTGTGTATCCATCTCGCACCATTCTAAACATCTCACCTGACCGTGAAATGCCTCGTCCGAGTTTTATAGGCAGCCCCACGTCCTGCCTTGCATTCCGCATTTGTCCAGGCTGACCTTTGCACTGGCCCGACGTTTGACCTCCCACGGCTTTACACGGCCTGACCTCTGACCCTGCATTCCTCGGGCGTTTCCGGTGGAAAAGGAACTTGACCCCCCACCTTCTCCTGGCGACCCCTGCCCTCTGCGTGGTTCATCGTTCAATGCAAAGCAGCGTTCAAGAGACAGCCCGGCTGCCCAAATGGTTCGCGGCGCGTGTGCGCCGCCATTTCCTACGCAGAGCAACCCATCATTCCTGGGCAGTGCACCGCAGTATCTTACACTGGCGCCATTCTGCGTACGCTCCTCTCATGTTCGGGCGATGTCTTCTCTCAGGGGAGAAAACTCGCGGCTCTGATCCACTCGGGGCTTGGGGGGGAGAATAGACCCACCGCGTCTCCCTACCACAGGGGCTTGGGGGGGGAGAATGGACCCACCGCGTCTCCCTACCACAGGGGCATGGGGGGAGAATAGACCCACCGCGTCTCCCTACCACAGAGGCTTGGGGGGGGAGAATAGACCCACCGCGTCTCCCTACCACAGAGGCTTGGGGGGGAGAATAGAATCACCGCGTCTCCCTACCACAGGGGCTTGGGGGGAGAATAGAATCACCGCGTCTTCCTACCACAGGGGCTTGGGGCGGGGGGGGGGGGGGAGAATAGAATCACCGCGTCTCCCTACCACAGGGGCTTGGGGGGAAAATAGACCCACCGCGTCTCCCTACCACAGGGGCTTGGGGGGGAGAATGGACCCACCGCGTCTCCCTACCACAGGGGCTTGGGGGGGGGAGAATAGACCCACCGCGTCTCCCTATGCGATTCGTAAGAGGCGAATGACTACAAAAACCCCGACTCGCTCTTGGTCCCACTACCCCTAATGAGTTTCGTAATCAATGGCCCTGCAGTAGCCCACAACGGCTGGTAGGCCGTAAACACTCCTTCCTTCCATCCTTCCTTCATCTATCCATCATTCAATCATTCATCCATTCATTCATCCATCCATCCAACCATCCATTCATGCATAGGGTGTTGATGAATGCCAAACACATACAACGCATTCTCTGAGAAACAGTCGGAAGGACTTCGCGCCAGCACCACTCCACAGTACCAACAGCTGCGTGCAGATCAAGAGTTTACGGTCTTTGTTGTCACAGCCCGATACGGCGCGTTGTTATGGCTGCACCTGTGACGCGAGAAAGATTCCATGTTTAAAAAGTGGTGATAGAATCTTATCTTATCCAAGAAACGTTTTGACGAAGATAGCAACAGCAAAATTATTTCCGTACCGTGAAATATGGGCAATTTTCGAGAAGAACTTTACATTAAAACGGCGGGCAGAAAGAAGGACGGATTATGTTTAACGGTCCTTACAGCGTGTAGGCTTGGGCCTCAGTTCTTTCAAAATATTTGAGCTGTGGTTTCAATCATGATAATTGTTTTGAAATTTCCGTTAAAAAGACACATCTAACGAAGTTAAGGACATTAAAAAACACACACACTCACACAATAAACAACTCAAAGTCGAAGATAGAAATTTTATTATTAAAAAGAATTATCACAACTTTTGAGTTTAAAAGTATCTTGAATGCGCAACAGACAAACACAGTTAAAGTTGCACATGGTATCATTTCTGGCCATTCTTAGCCAGTTTGTGCATTCGTCTTTCCCAGATTGAGTGAACATTATCCAGTCTTTATCATGAAGTACAGTGCTTGTAAATCTCTTTTACCTGAAATTCATGGAGACAAACTACCGATTTCGTCTGAAACGACAGGCATTTTCAAACGTTAATGCATTTCGTCGAAGCCCATAACTCGCTATAGAGATCTGGTGTGTGCAGGTAGTTTCCCTGGGGGGTTCTATCACAGTGTTGCACCCACTTACACGGCCATTAATTGAAGTCGCTTATCACAATTTTTAATGGGGTGGCCCATTTCCATTGACACCGGGGTATCGTTGTTCCTTTCACTTGAGTGTTCTCCGTGACGTCGCCGTGTGTCAGAACGGGCCCTGGAGTACCGGTGTTTGGCTTCGTGGAGACCCGCGCGCTCCGCCCCTCCGCTCAAACCCCGTTGCCCCTCCTTTGTGAATGGAGGGTCAGGGAAGTGTGTGCAAAGCCTGTGTACAGCCAACACGCCGGACAAGGAGGGACCGCCCATCTAACCCCTGTCCAGTCGGACTGGAAAGCTGCTCATTCACAACGCGGGAGAGGCAGAGCAAACCTTTTGGCTGCCATTCTTAGAGGACCGAGAAAAGAGAAGAACAACAAGGCCAATGGAGATTGTTGACAAAGTGGGGCATTTAACCAATACACGTACACCCACTGCTTGTCGGGAAAGTGTGTTCAGTCACAAATGCGAGTCTGCATTCCATCTGCAGATTATCGCGAGGAACCCATTATCTTCATGGATTTTGTTCAGCTTTATGTTGGAAAAGATATAAATGGTTAACAGAGAGCTTAAGTACATATGTTAACTATTTTAGGCTTCTGATAAATGAATCAGGCTTTCCTTTATGTGAAACAAGATAACTGCGCAGTAAGTCAATTAAAGTCTTGGTTCGAAGGCCACAACTACTGTTGCTTTATTTCCATGATAGTGTCCCTTCTTCATTAAATGCGCTCCGTGGCACTTTGATGAGCGATGGTCTAAGAAGAGGACAGACTTCATGTTATTCCACGCCTTGTATGCCGTCTGCACTGGTGGAGGTTCTAACCCAGGACTGGACTGGACGTGCCTCCCTGCTCTCCATTCACTTTATTGTGCACAACGTCATTGCAGGCAAATATAAAGGCAAGGCGTTTTATATAGCAGCTTATCGCTCGAGTGTGGGTCTCAAAAGGCCGTGCACTTTGCCCTCCAACCCCTGGGTCATTCGACCAGTCCTTTGCCACTACCTGACGCCACGGTGACAGCCAGACAGAACGCTCACAGTCAGGCATGAGCACTGCCTCCGCTTGAAGCGTGCATTCCCACGCGATGCTTCACAAGTGGTTAGCCGCACGCGAGTGTACCATCACAGCCCTCACAGGTGGCGCTTTTACTCCTGGGTGGGGACAGGCAGTGCGAGGGAAGCAGCCTGTCCAAGAATGCTACTCGAGGATCCACAAAGCTGTCAACGCTTTTGCCGCTACTTGCAAGCGATAGCGGGCGAGCGCTCTAACGACCAGTCTAGAGCCCGGATGTGCAGATGGGTTGCATGATCTGCCGATCATGTTCGTATGTTGATTGTTTCACTTGATTAGTTATTCTGCACCTCCTTCTGCGTGTACTCACGGACATTCATTTGCAGCTCATATCTATTTGTACGATACACATACTTTAAAAAAATTAGTCCATTTCATATATGGGCACAGATACTAGTTGCATTGATCTTATTTGTGCAAAGGTTCGACTTTCCAGAACTGCATGGAAACAAAATCCACTTCTCTTGTACACGAGTATACTTATTGACGCAGAAAAAGTCGTCAATACGAGAAACGCTTTCCCTGCGATAAAACCGTACCCCGGCATTGACTCCCTGCAGGTCCACCGCTGGCCCCAGACGCTGTCACAGATGACGAATGGAGGTTGATGGGACAGAGTGTTCCTGCAAGAATGGAGGCATGCAGACGTTCATTCCACTGTTCAGTCCTACACACACACACACACGCACACACACACACGCACACACACACACACACACACACACACACACACACACACACACACACACACACACGCACACACATGCACACACGCACACACTTTTATAAGCATCATTGTAAGGAGCACTAGTCCATGAACGATGCGGAGCTGTGGGGAGAGTGAAAGAGAGAAAGAATGAATGAATGAATGATGTTTTAAGGTCT
>JAWQFJ010011635.1:0-12500 GCA_034096865.1 Theodoxus fluviatilis
GGGCACCACGTGTTCCGAAGAATGTTTTTAAGTCGCACGAAATCCCAAACTGAAACATGCACTAAATGGCACGGACCGCGCACCATACGAGTGCTCTAGTATTTCCGGCACTGCGTCAACACAATGGCGACGCCTCCCCTCGCAACTGCCGAAGCTCCTACTCCTGATGAAGAGAGCGACCTAAGCAGTTTGTCTGAGGTAAGATAAATAAAAAGTGTATCTCTCGTTTATTCAGTGAAAAATAGATTTAGTTGGGACAAGATAAGTGTCTTTCTCGACCGCTAAGCGATCATGTTACTGGGTCATTCTACTGCAGACAACTAGGTCTCGTGGTGTGTTGATACCAGTAGGGTGGAAAATGTATAGCATGACCAATTATGAGCTCTTACCGAGTTTATTTATGGTTTTGGAGTACACATGATGTTGTTTACCTATTGTTTACTTGTGTGTAATGCTATGCACGCTGCCCAGTGGAAAAAGTATGGAAACCCATACAAATCAAAATCGAACAAGTCCTCATGAGAAGTCTGAAGACCAGTGGAGGCCTTACACGGGGAACGGGTTTCGGAGAGAGACAATGTCTTGTCTGGCTTCTTTCCATGCCTGCTTGTGCTGAGGTCAACTCTGCAATGCAGACACTCTCAGGCATCACATTCACGAATTCGGAGCAGCACAAAGAAACCGGTATAACCAGACAAGCCCGCGACCACAAGGACACACAGACACTTGTTTCGTACCTGACAGACAGAAGTCCATTTCTCTCAGACCCTTCCCTCAGAAGCATCGCAAGTGGGCGGGTTGCAGATGCCACAGCCAATGTTGATAATGCCAAGAATATCGGGAAGAAAATGTTGGATGGCATGACAGAAAAAAATGTGCTTGAGGTTGTCATCAGAAAGAAAGATGTGGCCGTCACTCTTGCTACAAAATTGGCAGTGAGAGTCAATGATGAGCCCATCATTATCGATCCACTTCTTCTCTTTCAACGCCTGTTGAAGATAGCACAAAGCACACCAGAGACCATACCATCTTTGTTCAAGTATGAGATGACCAACCTTCCATGTGCCTTGTTTGACGCCAGTGGACTACCACGACTGGCATCAAAGTCAACACTTGCAGAGTATCTCTGGTCATTTACAAAAGAGGACACCACTTTGCCAAATGAAAACATTAATTTTGTCCTTGATGGAGGTTCACTTCTCCACAAGCTGCCATGGCGGAGGGGATCAACTTACAACCAGCTGGCTGAGATGTATGCAGAATTTGTTGCACGAAAGTACAAGAAAGCAACCATTGTGTTTGATGGGTACAGCACGCAACAAACAACCAAAGCTGCCACCCATGTCAGACGGCATGGTACCTCAGTGCAGGTAAATTTCACCGGTGACATGATCCTTCAAGACACTCGGGAGAAATTTCTTGCCAATCCAAGCAACAAGCAGCGGTTCATCAATCTTCTGAGCGAAATTTTGATGAAATTGGGGTTCCAGATCCACCATGCAAAAGATGACGCCGATTGCCTGATTGTCAAGACAACTCTAGACGTTGCTGCAAGTTCAACCACTGTCCTCATAGGAGAAGACACTGATCTTCTTGTCTTGCTCCTGTACCACGTTACAGACAATCTTCATGGTGTGTACTTCATGCCGAGTGGGAAAAAGGCCAAACTGTGGGACATCAAGGCAACGAGGGCCAAAATTGGGACAGAAACATGCGGGAGAATACTTTTTGCACATGCGATCACTGGTTGCGACACTACCAGCGGGATGATGAACATTGGCAAATCTCTGCCTGTGAAACTCCTGAGGAAATCAACACTGTTTCAGAAGATTGCTGATGTTTTCATGGCAGCCAGTACTCATCAGGAGATAGAAGAAGCAGGGGAAAAGGCGGTTGTGCTCCTGTATGGAGGTGAGGAAAAGGACAGCCTCAATCATCTGAGATATGTCAAATATGTACAGAAGGTGGCCACATCAACCAAATCTTTCCAACCAAGTTCTCTGCCTCCATCATCATCTGCTGCCAAGTACCATTGCTTCCGCGTCTATTTCCAGGTTCAGGCATGGAAGAACCTGAATGATGCGTCCCTGGATCCGTGTCAATGGGGTTGGGAAGTGGCCAATCGCATGCTACTCCCTATGCTGACTGATTTGCCTGCTGCTCCAGAGGAGCTCTTGACGGTCATCAGGTGCAACTGTCAGACTGACTGTTCAACCACGAGGTGCACTTGCCGGAAACATGGCCTTGTGTGCACAGCAGCATGTGGTCATTGTCGAGGAGAAACCTGTGTCAACGTTGCACCCGTGAACCTAGACTATGAGCAGGACGATGAAATTGATGAAGAGCAATGAAAGGGGAATGGGTATGTTATAGACTGGTGAGAAATTGGCTTTCCTTTGAGTTGAAAAGTTTGCAGAAAAGTGCATATGTACCGTGTTTAGAAGAAAAAAATGAGGGTTCATTTTTTGGTGAACAAGAGCGAAGAAGGGGGGGGGGGGGGGGGGTTCGTGGAGGACGGGGGACAAGTGGGGATTTAGAGAGAGAGATTGAAACACCTCACCTTTTCTCAAAAGCATGCATGTCTGAAACCAATATGAGCATTGAATTGAATGCTGTTTGTTTGTATTTTGTTCATTTACATTTATTTTTATGCTTTGTCGTCGTGTCAAATGTCCTGAGAGACATCAAATCATCAATGAAAATGCACGTTTTTGACATATGTTTAATACATCTAGATTTATTTATCATATATTCAGTTAGCAAATGTCAAATGGAAGCTTGAATTAGCACTATACGTCATATTTCTAGTAACTTTGTGTAATAAATGCAAAATAGGGTAAATTTGTGTTTGCGTCATACTTCAGTTCGGTCGCCATTTTCCAGAGCCCAAAAATAAATGTTTGCCCCATCCTACTTTGGTAAACTTTTGGGATGTAAAAGTCACACCCTTAAGCAACCCAAAACAGTTGAGTTTGCATTTAAAGCAATTTGTTCAAGGTTTGGCAATTTTTCACCCGAATCTGACTGGACTATTACTTCGAAGCAAGATCTTGCGACCAAGATCGACTACCTATATGTATTTTGAAACCCGCCCCAGTAGTGACGCTAACTTGAAAAGGCTGTCATCGTATCGAAAAGCCTCTAAGCTTATGATAAATAGTTCACTATCTACAAACTTGACAAAATGAAAGAACTTCACATATTGCCTTTTCATAAGCATTTACAATTCAATAAATGTGTCTAAATGAAAAGAATTAATTATTGTGATGTGCCTCATTATTTGATAAACTTATTCCAACATTCATATATTCGTGTACATAACTTTAGAATACCACAACCGAGGCTATAGGATTGATTTGTTTAAACAGTCTATCTTATTGAGGGGCTACTATGGGGAACACACTAACCATTTCTTTAAAAAATGCGAAATCTTTAGAGAAATGTAAATTGAAACTACACTAGTCACAATAAGTTAAGGGTCACTCTTGAAATTTTATGACATTACAATTTGTTGCAATGCTAACTGGAAAAAAGGAGTTACCAGCCAAAAGCTTGACAGTGGTTGCGTATGACATTATTCTGCAGTGTGAAGGAGCCTTTAGCGCGTTTCCCTTTGTTGAAAAAGCGTTCACGTGTGGTACAACGACTCCGTTTTTGGGAACAAGCATGCAAATCGCTGACCCGTTACATAAGCTGACGAGCTACTAAAGCGCAGAGCTACTACGGTGCAGACCTACTACAGTGTAGAGCTACTACAGTGTAGAGCTACTACAGTGTAGAGCTACTACAGTGTAGACCTACTACGGTGTACAGCTACCACGGTGTAGAGCTACTACAGTGTAGAGCTACTACGGTGCAGAGCTACTACAGTGTAGAGCTACTACAGTGTAGAATTACTACGGTGTAGACCTACTACAGTGTAGAGCTACTTCAGTGTAGAGCTACTACAGTGTAGAGCCACTATACAGTGTAGAGCTACTACAGTGCAGAGATACTACGGTCTAGAGCTACTATACAGTGTAGAGCTACTACAGTGCAGAAATACTACGGTCTAGAGCTACTATACAGTGTAGAGCTACTACAGTGTAGAGCTACTACAGTGTAGAACTACTATGGTGTAGAGCTACTACGGTGCAGAGCTACTTCAGTGTAGACCTACTACAGTGCAGACTTACTACGGTGCAGAGCTACTACAGTGTAGAGCTACTACAGTGTAGAGCTACTACAGTGTAGAGCTACTACAGTGTAGAGCTACTATACAGTGTAGAGCTACAGTGCAGATACTACGGTCTAGAGCTACTATACAGTGAAGAGCTACTACAGTGCAGAGCTACTACAGTGTAAAGCTACTACAGTGTAGAACTACTATGGTGTAGAGCTATTACAGTGTAGAGCTGCTACAGTGTAGAGCTGCTACAGTGTAGACCTACTACGGTGTAGAGCTACTATGGTGCAGAGCTACTACAGTGTAGACCTACTACAGTGCAGACCTACTACAGTGTAGAGCTACTACGGTGCAGAGCTACTACAGTGCATAGCTAATATACACTGTAGAGTTACTACGGTCTAGAGCTACTATACAGTGTAGAGCTACTACAGTGCAGAGCTACTACAGTGTAGAACTACTATACAGTGCAGAGCTACTACAGTGTAGAACTACTATACAGTGCAGAGCTACTACAGTGTAGACCTACTACAGTGCAGACCTACTACGGTGTAGAGCTACTACAGTGCAGACCTACTACGGTGCAGAGCTACTACAGTGCAGAGCTACTACTATGCAGACCTACTACGGTGTAGAGCTACTATGGTGCAGAGCTACTACAGTGCAGAGCTACTACAGTGCAGAGCTACTACAGTGCAGAGCTACTACAGTGCAGACCTACTACGGTGCAGAGCTACTACAGTGCAGAGCTACTACAGTGCAGAGCTTCTACGGTGCAGAGCTGCTACAGTGCAGAGCTACCACGGTATAGAGCTACGTACCACAGTGTAGAGCTACCATGGTGTAGAGCTACCACGGTGTAGAGCTACTATAGTGCAGAGCTACTACAGTGCAGAGGTACTACAGTGTAGAGCTACTACGGTGTAGAGCTACTACAGTGCAGAGCTACTACAGTGCAGAGCTACCACGGTGTAGAGCTAACACGGTGTAGAGCTACTATAGTGCAGACCTACTATAGTGCAGAGCTACTACAGTGCAGAGGTACTACAGTGTAGAGCTACTACGGTGTAGAGCTACTACAGTGCAGAGCTACTACAGTGCAGAGCTACTACAGTGTAAAGGTACTACAGTGTAGAACTACTGCGGTGTAGAGCTACTACGGTGCAGAGCTACTACAGTGCAGAGCTACTACAGTGCAGAGCTACTACAGTGCAGATCTACTGCGGTGTAGAGCTACTACAGTGCAGAGCTACTACGGTGCAGAGCTACTACAGTGCAGAGCTACTACAGTGTAGAGCTACTACAGTGCAGAGCTACTACAGTGCAGAGCTACTACAGTGCAGAGCTACTACAGTGCAGACCTACTACGGTGCAGAGCTACTACAGTGCAGAGCTACTACAGTGTAGAGCTACTACAGTGCAGAGCTACTACAGTGCAGAGCTACTACAGTGCAGAGCTACTACGGTGCAGAGCTACTACAGTGCAGAGCTACTACAGTGTAGAGCTACTACAGTGCAGAGCTACTACAGTGCAGAGCTACTACAGTGCAGAGCTACTACAGTGCAGAGCTACTACAGTGCAGAGCTACTACAGTGCAGATCTACTGCGGTGTAGAGCTACTACATTGTAGAACTACTACGGTGTAGAGCTACTACAGTGCAGAGCTATTACAGTGCAGAGCTACTACAGTGCAGAGCTACTACTGTGCAGAGCTACTACAGTGCAGAGCTACTACAGTGCAGAACTACTATACAGTGTAGATCTACTGCGGTGTAGAGCTACTACAGTGCAGAGGTACTACAGTGCAGAGCTACTACAGTGCAGAACTACTATACAGTGTAGACCTACTGCGGTGTAGAGCTACTACAGTGCAGAGGTACTACAGTGCAGAGGTACTACAGTGCAGAGGTACTACAGTGCAGAGCTACCACGGTGTAGAGCTTCTACAGTGTAGAGCTACTACGGTGTAGAGCTTCTACAGTGCAGAGGTACTACAGTGCAGAGGTACTACAGTGCAGAGCTACCACGGTGTAGAGCTTCTACAGTGTAGAGCTACTACGGTGTAGAGCTTCTACGGTGTAGAGCTTCTACAGTGTAGAGCTACCACGGCGTAGAGCTTCTACAGTGTAGAGCTACTACAGTGTAGAGCTACTACAGTGCAGAGCTACCACGGTGTAGAGCTTCTACGGTGTAGAGCTTCTACAGTGTAGAGCTACCACGGCGTAGAGCTTCTACAGTGTAGAGCTACCACGGCGTAGAGCTTCTATAGTGTAAAACTACCACGGCGTAGAGCTTCTACAGTGTAGAGCTACCACGGCGTAGAGCTTCTATAGTGTAAAACTACCACGGCGTAGAGCTTCTACAGTGTAGAGCTAGCACGGCGTAGAGCTTCTACAGTGTAGAGCTATCACGGTGTAGAGCTACGTACCACGTTGTAGAGCTACCACGGCGTAGAGCTTCTACAGTGTAGAGCTACCACGGCGTAGAGCTTCTACAGTGTAGAGCTACCACGGCGTAGAGCTTCTACAGTGTAGAGCTAGCACGGTGTAGAGCTTCTACAGTGTACAGCTACCACGGCGTAGAGCTTCTACAGTGTAGAGCTAGCACGGCGTAGAGCTTCTACAGTGTAGAGCTACCACGGCGTAGAGCTTCTACAGTGTAGAGCTAGCACGGTGTAGAGCTACGTACCACGTTGTAGAGCTACCATGGTGTAGAGCTACGGTGTAGAGCTACCACGGTGTAGAGCTACTACAGTGCAGAGCTACTACAGTGTAGAGCTACTACAGTGCAGAGATACTACGGTCTAGAGCTACTATACAGTGTAGAGCTACTACAGTGCAGGGCTAGTACGGTGTAGAGCTGTTATACAGTGTAGAGCTACCGCAGTGTAGAGCTGCTATACAGTGTAGAGCTACTACAGTGTAGAGCTGCTACAGTGCAGGGCTAGTATGGTGTAGAGCTACTACAGTGCAGGGCTAGTACGGTGTAGAGCTACTACAGTGCAGAGATATTACAGTGCAGAGCTATTACAGTGTAGAACTACTATACAGCGCAGACCTACTACACCGCAGAGCTACTACAGTGCAGAGCTACTACAGTGCAGAGATACTACAGTGCAGAGCTACTACAGTGCAGACCTACTACACCGCAGAGCTACTACAGTGTAGAACTACTACAGTGTAGAACTACTATACAGTGCACAGCTACTACGGTGTAGAGCAACTACAGTGCAGAGCTACTACAGTGTAGAGCTACTACGGTGTAGAACTACTATACAGTGTAGAGCTACTACAGTGTAGAACTACTATACAGTGCAAACCTACTACAGTGCAGAGCTACTACAGTGTAGAGCTACTATACAGTGCAGAGCTACTACAGTGCAGAGCTACTACAGTGCAGAGCTACTACAGTGCAGAGCTACTACAGTGCAGAGCTACAACAGTGCAGAGCTACTACAGTGCAGATCTACTGCGGTGTAGTGCTATTACAGTGTAGAACTACTACAGTGCAGAGCTACTACGGTGTAGAGCTACTACAGTGCAGACCTACTACAGTGCAGAGCTACTACAGTGTAGAGCTACTACAGTGTAGAACTACTATACAGTGTAGAGCTACTACAGTGTAGAACTACTATACAGTGTAGATCTACTACGGTGTAGAGCTACTACAGTGTAGAGCTACTACAGTGCAGAGCTACTACAGTGCAGAGCTACTACAGTGCAGATCTACTGCGGTGTAGTGCTATTACAGTGTAGAACTACTATACGGTGTAGAGCTACTACGGTGTAGAGCTACTACAGTGCAGACCTACTACAGTGTAGAGCTACTATACAGTGCAGAGCTACCATGGTGTAGAGCTACGGTGTAGAGCTACTACAGTGCAGAGCTACTACGGTGCAGATCTACTGCGGTGTAGAGCTACTACAGTGCAGATCTACTGCGGTGTAGAGCTACTACAGTGCAGACCTACTACTGTGTAGAGCTACTACAGTGTAGAACTACTATACAGTGTAGAGCTACTACGGTGTAGAGCTACTACAGTGCAGATCTACTACAGTGTAGAGCTACTACAGTGTAGAACTACTATACAGTGTAGAGCTACTACGGTGTAGAGCTACTACAGTGCAGAGCTACTACAGTGTAGAGCTACTACGGTGTAGAGCTACTACAGTGCAGACCTACTACAGTGCAGACCTACTACAGTGTAGAGCTACTACAGTGTAGAGCTACTACGGTGTAGAGCTACTACAGTGCAGACCTACTACAGTGCAGACCTACTACAGTGTAGAGCTACTACAGTGTAGAGCTACTACGGTGTAGAGCTACTACAGTGCAGACCTACTACAGTGCAGACCTACTACAGTGTAGAGCTACTACAGTGCAGAGCTACTACAGTGTAGAGCTACTACAGTGTAGAACTACTATACAGTGCACAGCTACTACGGTGTAGAGCAACTACAGTGCAGAGCTACTACAGTGTAGAGCTACTACGGTGTAGAACTACTATACAGTGTAGAGCTACTACAGTGTAGAACTACTATACAGTGCAGACCTACTACAGTGCAGAGCTACTGCAGTGCAGACCTACTACAGTTCAGAGCTACTACAGTGTAGAGCTACTATACAGTGCAGAGCTACTACAGTGCAGAGCTACTACGGTGCAGAGCTACTATACAGTGCAGAGCTACTATACAGTGCATAGCTACTACAGTGCAGAGCTACTACAGTGCAGAGCTACTACGGTGCAGAACTACTATACAGTGTAGAGCTACTACGGTGTAGAGCTACTACAGTGTAGAGCTACTACAGTGCAGAGCTACTACGGTGCAGAACTACTATACAGTGTAGAGCTACCATGGTGTAGAGCTACTACAGTGCAGACATACTACAGTGCAGACCTACTACATTGCAGAGCTACTATACAGTGCAGAGCTACTACAGTGCAGAGCTACTACGGTGCAGATCTACTGCGGTGTAGAGCTACTACAGTGTAGAGCTACTATACATTGTAGAACTACTATACAGTGTAGATCACGGTGTAGAGCTACTACAGTGCAGACCCACTACAGTGCAGACCTACTACAGTGCAGAGCTACCACTGTGTAGAGCTACTACGGAGCAGAGCTACTACAGTGCAGAGCTACTACAGTGTAGAGCTACTACGGTGTAGAGCTACTACAGTGTAGAGCTACTATAGTGCATAGCTACTACAGTGCAGAGATACTATACATTGGAGAGCTACTACAGTGCAGAGCTACTACAGTGCAGAGCTACTACAGTGCAGAGCTACTACAGTGCAGGGCTACTACAGTGATAGAGCTACTATACAGTGCAGAGCTACTACAGTGCAGGGCTACTACAGTGCAGAGCTACTACAGTGCAGAGCTACTACAGTGCAGATCTACTACAGTGCAGAGCTACTACAGTGCAGAGCTACTACAGTGCAGAGCTACTACAGTGCAGATCTACTACAGTGCAGAGCTACTACAGTGCAGAGCTACTACAGTGCAGAGCTACTACAGTGCAGAGCTACTACAGTGCAGATCTACTGCGGTGTAGAGCTACTACAGTGTAGAACTACTATACAGTGTAGATCACGGTGTAGAGCTACTACAGTGCAGACCCACTACAGTGCAGACCTACTACAGTGCAGAGCTACCACTGTGTAGAGCTACTACGGTGCAGAGCTACTACGGTGCAGAGCTACTACAGTGCAGAGCTACTACGGTGCAGAGCTACTACAGTGTAGAGCTACTACGGTGTAGAGCTACTACAGTGTAGAGCTACTATAGTGCATAGCTACTACAGTGCAGAGATACTATACATTGGAGAGCTACTACAGTGCAGGGCTACTACAGTGCAGGGGTACTACAGTGTAGAGCTACTATACAGTACGTGTACAGTTAGTACAGTGCAGAGATACTACGGTCTAGAGCTACTATACAGTGTAGAGCTACTACAGTGTAGAGCTAGAACAGTGCAGGGCTACTACGGTGTAGAGCTACTATACAGTACGTGGACAGTTAGTACAGTGCAGAGATACTACGGTCTAGAGCTACTATACAGTGTAGAGCTACTACAGTGCAGAGATACTACGGTCTAGAGCTACTATACAGTGTAGAGCTACTACAGTGTAGAGCTACTACAGTGTAGAACTACTATGGTGTAGAGCTACTACGGTGCAGAGCTACTTCAGTGTAGACCTACTACAGTGCAGACTTACTACGGTGCAGAGCTACTACCGTGTAGAGCTACTACAGTGTAGAGCTACTACAGTGTAGAGCTACTACAGTGTAGAGTTACTATACAGTGTAGAGCTACAGTGCAGATACTACGGTCTAGAGCTACTATACAGTGAAGAGCTACTACAGTGCAGAGCTACTACAGTGTAAAGCTACTACAGTGTAGAACTACTATGGTGTAGAGCTATTACAGTGTAGAGCTGCTACAGTGTAGAGCTGCTACAGTGTAGAGCTACTACAGTGCAGACCTACTACAGTGTAGAGCTACTACGGTGTAGAGCTACTACAGTGTAGACCTACTACAGTGCAGACCTACTACAGTGTAGAGCTACTACGGTGCAGAGCTACTACAGTGCATAGCTAATATACACTGTAGAGTTACTACGGTCTAGAGCTACTATACAGTGTAGAGCTACTACAGTGTAGAGCTACTACAGTGTAGAACTACTATACAGTGCAGAGCTACTACAGTGTAGAACTACTATACAGTGCAGAGCTACTACAGTGTAGACCTACTACAGTGCAGACCTACTACGGTGCAGAGCTACTACAGTGCAGAGCTACTACAGTGCAGAGCTACTACGGTGCAGAGCTACTACGGTGCAGATCTACTGCGGTGTAGAGCTACTACAGTGCAGAGCTACTACGGTGCAGAGCTACTACAGTGCAGAGCTACTACAGTGCAGACCTACTACGGTGCAGAGCTACTACGGTGCAGAGCTACTACAGTGCAGAGCTACTACGGTGTAGAGCTACTAGTATGCAGACCTACTACGGTGCAGAGCTACTACAGTGCAGAGCTACTACGGTGCAGACTCACTACAGTGCAGACCTACTACGGTGTAGAGCTACTACAGTGCAGAGCTACTAGAGTGTAGAACTACTATACAGTGTAGAGCTACTACTATGCAGACCTACTACGGTGTAGAGCTACTACAGTGCAGAGCTACTACTATGCAGACCTACTACAGTGCTGACCTACTACGGTGCAGAGCTACTACAGTGCAGAGCTACTACAGTGCAGAGCTACTACAATGCAGAGCTACTACAGTGCAGAGCTACTACAGTGCAGACATACTACGGTGCAGAGCTACTACAGTGCAGAGCTACTACAGTGCAGAGCTTCTACGGTGCAGAGCTACTACGGTGCAGAGCTACCACGGTATAGAGCTACGTACCACAGTGTAGAGCTACCATGGTGTAGAGCTACCACGGTGTAGAGCTAACACGGTGTAGAGCTACTATAGGACATAGCTACTACAGTGCAGGGCTAGTACGGTGTAGAGCACAAGCGGGTTTGCCAGAACCAATTAAATCCTCACTCTTCACCTGCGATCCTCTCGCGGGACCAGTGGCGCGTTTCGTGTTGAAAGCTTTGTTGTACCCCCCCACGGCTAGCACGTGGCACGTGAAAAGGGGCGCGTTTGTTTGGCCCAAAATCTCGAGAGAATCGCGAGGACTAGGCGTTGTCTACGTTCCTCGCTCATAAGGACGCACTGTAACGTCCAAAAGTATGAACCGTCCAAAAGTATGAACCGGAAATCGTCGCAGAGTTATCTGCCCGGTACTCTTAATAATTCGACTCTAAAAAGAGACGGCACCCGCCACTCCGCCTGACTGACTTGGCACGCCCGGGGAGTTATGCTAAGATCCGGCCGCGTAAATATATCTGCGTTTTGTGACAAACGTCTTGCTCGGCGGTACTGTACTCCATGCACCTTAACGGTGCGCGTGATTCGGGTGTAATCTTAAGCTAAACGACGTTTATTGGCGCTGCTGAAATGGTCGAAGTCGGAAACATTCGGAACGTCGTTTAGCTTAAGATTACACCCGAATCACGCGCACCGTTAAGGTGCATGGAGTACAGTACCGCCGAGCAAGACGTTTGTCCCAAAACGCAGATATATTTACGCGGCCGGATCTTAGCATAACTCCCCGGGCGTGCCAAGTCAGTCAACGGTCGCGTTTTATAAAACCAGACTACAAATAGACTACAGGGAGGTGACTCCCATATCATTTCCGGCAGCGGAGACGGCTTTGCACGGGGAAAAACTTTTTTGAACTCTATATTATGTGTTAAACTACACAAATG
>JAWQFJ010011635.1:17500-47500 GCA_034096865.1 Theodoxus fluviatilis
TCCCCTCCCCTCCTCTCCCCTCCCCTACCCTCCACTCCCCTCCCCTCCCCTCCCCCTCCCCTCCCCTCCCCTCTCCTCCCCTCCCCTCCCCTGCTCACCTTCCTAGGTGCAGGTGGATGAGGTCCACTCGCATCGCTTGAGGTTGTCGTCCCATAGGAGGCCAGAAGGACAGGGGCGGTTGTCGTACTTGGTGGCCCCTGATCCGCAGGTCAGGTACACGTTGCAGCCCAGGCACGACTGGTAGTCTCCCTCCGCCAGACCCACGCAGCTCGACACACAGCGGCGTTGTGCTCTGTAGAAAAGAAGGAAGGGTGGTTGGAATGACCCTTAGAAGGATATTTAGGAAAAAAACTTAAATCCCCTTCAGCCAGACCCACGCAGCTCGGCACACAACGACTTTGTGTTCTGCAGGATTGATGGAAGGAAGGGTGGTTAGAAAGACGCTTAGAAGGATATTTAGATAGTTTTTCACAAACTTAAATCCTCTTCAGCCAGACCCACATCTCGACATACAACGACTTTGCGCACTGCAGGAAAAAAGAAAGAAAAGTTGTCAGAATGAATTGTAGAAGGATGGTTGGAAGGATGTATACAAAGATTTATAAAAATGTACGTCACGTTTGACCAGACCCACGCATCTCGACACGAAACGACTTTGCGCTTTGTAGGAAAAAAAGGGTCACTATAACGTTCTATAGAAGGAAAATTAGAAGGAAATTTAGAAGGAAAACTGGAAATTAATGTATTTTGTATGTCTTCTTGGAACAGACCCATGCGACTCCATATAGATATGCTCGTGTTAGCTGGAAGCGGTATGCGGAAGGGAACATTCTCGTTGATTACAAAGGTTTTTCTCGGAAAAAAGCGTAGGGCGATATATATAGATCTGGGGAAAACCGTCCGACATCCAAATGCATTTTCTTATACTTTTTTCCCCACGCGACATGCCTCCCTACCTGCCCGCTGGCCCTCTCCCTCGTCTACCTGCCTGGCTGTGCATTCATCCCTCCATTTGTCCTTCCATCTTCTCTTGCCAAAGTGACCAACGGTTCTCTGCAGGACTTACGCCATTCTAGTCCACTACAGACTTCGCCTGCTGGCGAAACAGTCTCTAGCACAGTTGACATCACGTGATGGAAGGATTTCGTCCGAAAAATTCAAATGAGGGTCATACGAGAGGACTCTGGGATAGCCGATCTGCTCCCTGACATACGCCTTTAAAGTAGTTCGAAGACGATTTCACACAAAACTCATGAGTTACTTTTGTTGAAGCAATAAACAAGCATTTATCCCTCCAGGTTTACTGGAGGTCCTACAGACTTTATCTGTCTGTCTGTCTGTCTGTCTGTCCCGACTCCACGGCTTATATCTCAAAAACTACTGGACGGATTTCCTTGAGATTTTGCACACTAACTGGAAGTTAGGTCCGATTGAATGTATCAAATTTTCAGAATCGAGGCTTGAAGAAAAAGTGGTTTTTTAAGGTCGTACACTCCAGAGTGCCTCCCCAAATACGCGATTCATGGAATGGCGAAAATTCTGACGTGATCAAAGCTGACAGAACAATGCCTGGCTACAGTATCGGGAGAGCAGCGGTGGCTATGACAGATAAGGGAAGGGATGACACGGGGGGGGGGGGGGGGGGGGGGAGGGATTGTCCACCCGCGCGGTCGGTTCAACTCTGGGAACAGCCACTCAGTCTCTTTTTTCGAGAGGTTGCTGGTTCCAACCGACCTGGTGTTTTTTTGTGTTTTTCCCTCTCTTTTCTCGAGAGGTTGCGGCAAAACCTGGAGGTTCAGCGCCAGCGGTTTTTATTCGATAAAATAAAATGTTTGTGTTGAAATGGAAACAAGATTTGACATCTGAATGATTTCTGTAAAAAGTGGAGAAAAATAGTATCCGGAGCGAACTATTTTTGGCACAGTGCTATAATGCCAAGGGTCTATTACGCCTACGCATTCATTGCGAACTGTGCCAGAGTCACTATTGACTCGGGTTCACAAAATGGACTTACGCAGGACAGGTGGGCGAGGTGTATTCACACCTGCGGAGCTGGTCATCCCACACCAGGCCAGACACACAGGGGCGGTTGTTGTAGAGATCTCCATTGGCACAGGTGGCATACACGGAGCAGTTACTGCAGGAATGGTAGTCTCCGTCTGGCAGACCACTGCATGACGTCACACATGCTGGCCGCGACGCTGGTGAAAGGAACCAAACAAGAATTGTAGCTGTCTTTCTTTTTAACACACCCCCCCCTCCCCTCCCCCTCCCCCCCCCCCCCCCCCTCCCCCTCCCCCCCCCCTCCCCCCCCCTCCCCCTCCTGTGGGTTGGGGGTTAAGAATAGACCCACTGCTTCTCGCTACGCGATGCGTAAGAGGCGATTTAACTGGGGGAATTGCGACTTTATTTGCGCCCAATCTAACCTGTCCTAGTGATTTTTTCCTTGGTCAATGGCCTTACACAGCCTGCAGAGGCTGTAGACCTCCATCCATCTACCGATCCATCTACCCATTCATTCATCCATCCATCCATTTACCCATTCATCCATCCATCCATCCATTTACCCATCCATCCATCCATCTATCCAGCCATCCATCTGTCTACCCATCCATCCATTCACCCATTCATCCTTCCATCCATCCATCCATCCATCCGTCCATCCATCCATTCACCCATCCATCCTTCCATCCATCCATCCATCTGTTTACTCATCCATCCATCTATCTACTCATCCATCCATTCACCCATTCATCCTTCCATCCATCAAGCTATCCATCCATCCATCCATCCATCTGTCTACCCATCCATCCATTCACCTATTCATCCATCCATTCATGTCTACCCATCCACCCATCTGTCTACCCATCCATCCACCTGTCTACCCATCCATCCATCCATCCATCCATTTGTCTACTCACCTATTCATCATCCATCCATCCATCAATCCATCTGTTTAGCCATCCATCCATCTGTCTACCCATTCATCCAGTCACCCATTCATCCATCCATCCATCCATCCAGCTAACCATCCATCCATCCATTTGTACTCTCATCCATTTATTCACCCATTAGCGCCAAGAGTATTATCAGGCTGCGCAGATTGCTGCAACCCCATCCTTTTTCACAGACGCGTCATGTATTGGTCAAAAACTTCTAAGCAGTGTTGTGGGTATTCTAGTAGTTGTAGCAGTAGTTGTGGGTATTCTAGTGGTTGTAGCAGTAGTTGTGGGTATTCTAGTGGTTGTAGCAGTAGTTGTGGGTATTCTAGTGGTTGTAGCAGTAGTTGTGGTAGCAGTAGTGGTTGTAGGAGTAGTTGTGGGTATTCTAGTGGTTGTAGCAGTAGTTGTGGGTATTCTAGTGTTGTAGCAGTAGTTGTGGGTATTCTAGTGGTTGTAGCAGTAGTTGTGGGTATTCTAGTGGTTGTAGCAGTAGTTGTGGGTATTCTAGTGGTTGTAGCAGTAGTTGTGGGTATTCTAGTGGTTGTAGCAGTAGTTGTGGGTATTCTAGTGGTTGTAGCAGTAGTTCTGTGTATTCTAGTGGTTGTAGCAGTAGTTGTGGGTATTCTAGTGGTTGTAGCAGTAGTTGTGGGTATTCTAGTAGTCGTAGCAGTAGTTGTGAGATTATTAGTAGTTGTAGCAGTAGTTGTGGGTATTCTATTGGTTGTAGCAGTAGTTGTGGGTATTCTAGTAAATGTAGCGGTAGTTCTGGGTATTCTAGTGGTTGTAGCAGTAGTTGTGGGTATTCTAGTTGTCGCCGCAGTAGTTGTGGGTGTTCTAGTAGTTGTAGCCGTAGTTATGGGTAGACTAGTAGTTGTAGTAGTAGTTGTGGGTATTCTACTAGTCGCCGCAGTAGTTGTGGGTATTCTAGTTGTTGTAGCAGTAGTTGTTGGTATTCTAGTAGTCGTAGCAATAGTTGTGGGTATTCTAGTTGTCGCCGCAGTAGTTGTGGGTATTCTAGTGGCTGTAGCAGTAGTTGAGGGTATTCTAGTACTCGCCGCAATAGTTGTGGGTATTCTAGTGGCTGTAGCAATAGTTGTGGGTATTCTAGTGGCTGTAGCAGTAGTTGTGGGTATTCTAGTTGTTGTAGTAGTAGTTGTAGGTATTCTAGTTGTTGTAGCAGTAGTTGTGGGTATTCTAGTGGTTGTAGCAGTAGATGTGGGTATTCTAGTTGTTGTAGCAGTAGTTGTAGGTATTCTAGTGGTGGTAGCAGTAGTTCTGTGTATTCTAGTGGTTGTAGCAATAGTTGTGGGTATTCTAGTAGTCGTAGCAGTAGTTGTGAGATTATTAGATGTAGTTGTAGCGTAGGTGTGAGATTTTAAGTAGATTGTAGCAGTTAAATGTGGTATTCTAGTGGTTGTAGCAGTAGGTGTGGTATTCTAGTAGTTGTAACATATTGTGGGTTATTCTAGTGTTGTAGCAGTAGTTGTGGTAATTCTAGTGGTTGTAGCAGTAGTTGAGATGGTATTCTAGTGATTGTAGCAGTAGTGTGTGGTTAATTCTAGTGGTTTGTAGCCAGTAGTTGTGGGTATATTCTATTGATGTAGCACGTAGTTGTGGGTATAGTGTAGTCGCCGCAGTAGTTGTGGGTATTGTCTAGTGGGTTGAGCAGAGTTGTGGGGTATTATAGTGGTTGTAGCAGTAGTTCTGTGTATTCTAGTGGTTGTAGCAGTAGTTGTGGTATTTCTAGTGGTTGTAACAGTAGTTGTGGGTATTCTATAGATTGAAGCCAGTAGTTGTGGGTATTCTATGGTTGTAAGCAGTATTTGTGGTATTCTAGTGATTGTCACATAGTTGTGGGTATGAGTAGATAGTCGCCGGCATTAGTTGTGGGTATTCTAGTGGGTTGATAGCAGTATGTGTGGGTATTCTATGGTTGTCGCAGTAGGTTGGTGGGTGATTCTAGTAGTTGTATCAGTAGGTTGTGGGTAATTCTAATGGTGGTAGCAGTAGTTGTGGGTATTCTAGTAGTTGTAGCAGTAGCTGTGGGTATAGTAGTAGTTGCCAGTAGTAGTAGTAGTAGCTGGTGGAACCCAAGCGGCGGAAGTTGTAGCTGATGCGGTTGTAGTTTCAGAAGTAGGTGCAGCCGTTGTAGTCGATAAGGTAATTATAGCAACGGTAATAGTCGGTGCAGTAGTAGTATTACCTTCAGAGATGGTTAAAAGTGTTGTAGTTGGATGTGTGGTGCTGGCTACAGTAGTAGTAGCTTTAGTTGTAGTTGCTGCTATTGTAGTTGGCTGTGGTACTAGCTACACTAGAAGTAGGTGCAGTGGTAGTAGCTGCAGTAGTGGTGGGTGAAGTGGTGGTAGCTACACTAGAGGTAGGTGCAGTGGTAGTAGCTGCAGTAGTGGTGGGTGAAGTGGTGGTAGCTACACTAGAAGTAGGTGCATGGTTAGTTAGCTGCAGTAATTGGTGGGGAAGGTGGTGGTAGCTACATCTAGAGGTGGTTGCAGTGGTGGGTAGCTGGCAGTAGTGTGTGGGTAGAAGTGGTGGTATGCTACACTAAGAATATAGGTGCAGTGGTATGTAGCTGCAGTAGTGGGTGGGGTGAGAGTGGTGGTACTACACGTGAAGTTAGGTGCAGTGGTAGTACGCTGCAGTATGGTTAGGGTGAGGTGGTGGTAAGCTACCTTAGAAGTGATGTGCAGTGGTAGTGCTGTCGTCTTGATAGGTGTGAAGTGGTAGTAGCTACATTAGAAGTAGGTGCAGTGGTAGTAGCTGCAGTAGTGGTGGGTGAAGTGGTAGTAGCTACATTAGAAGTAGGTGCAGTGGTAGTAGCTGCAGTAGTGGTTGGTGAAGTGGTGGTAGCTACACTAGAGGTAGGTGCAGTGGTAGTAGCTGCAGTAGTGGTGGGTGAAGTGGTGGTAGCTACACTAGAGGTAGGTGCAGTGGTAGTAGCTGCAGTAGTGGTGGGTGAAGTGGTGGTAGCTACACTAGAGGTAGGTGCAGTGGTAGTAGCTGCAGTAGTGGTTGGTGAAGTGGTGGTAGCTACACTAGAAGTAGGTGCAGTGGTAGTAGCTGCAGTAGTGGTGGGTGAAGTGGTGGTAGCTACATTTGAGGTAGGTGCAGTGGTAGTAGCTGCAGTAGTGGTGGGTGAAGTGGTGGTAGCTACACTAGAGGTAGGTGCAGTGGTAGTAGCTGCAGTAGTGGTGGGTGAAGTGGTGGTAGCTACATTAGAAGTAGGTGCAGTGGTAGTAGCTGCAGTAGTGGTTGGTGAAGTGGTGGTAGCTACACTAGAGGTAGGTGCAGTGGTAGTAGCTGCAGTAGTGGTGGGTGAAGTGGTGGTAGCTACACTAGAGGTAGGTGCAGTGGTAGTAGCTGCAGTAGTGGTGGGTGAAGTGGTGGTAGCTACACTAGAGATAGGTGCAGTGGTAGTAGCTGCAGTAGTGGTGGGTGAAGTGGTGGTAGCTACACTAGAGGTAGGTGCAGTGGTAGTAGCTGCAGTAGTGGTGGGTGAAGTGGTGGTAGCTACATTAGAAGTAGGTGCAGTGGTAGTAGCTGCAGTAGTGGTTGGTGAAGTGGTGGTAGCTACACTAGAGGTAGGTGCAGTGGTAGTAGCTGCAGTAGTGGTGGGTGAAGTGGTGGTAGCTACACTAGAGGTAGGTGCAGTGGTAGTAGCTGCAGTAGTGGTGGGTGAAGTGGTGGTAGCTACACTAGAGATAGGTGCAGTGGTAGTAGCTGCAGTAGTGGTGGGTGAAGTGATGGTAGCTACACTAGAGGTAGGTGCAGTGGTAGTAGCTGCAGTAGTGGTGGGTGAAGTGGTGGTAGCTACACTAGAGGTAGGTGCAGTGGTAGTAGCTGCAGTAGTGGGTGAAGTGGTGGTAGCTACACTAGAAGTAGGTGCAGTGGTAGTAGCTGCAGTAGTGGTGGGTGAAGTGGTGGTAGCTACACTAGAGGTAGGTGCAGTGGTAGTAGCTGCAGTAGTGGTGGGTGAAGTGGTGGTAGCTACACTAGAGGTAGGTGCAGTGGTAGTAGCTGCAGTAGTGGTGGGTGAAGTGGTGGTAGCTACACTAGAGGTAGGTGCAGTGGTAGTAGCTGCAGTAGTGGTTGGTGAAGTGGTGGTAGCTACACTAGAGGTAGGTGCAGTGGTAGTAGCTGCAGTAGTGGTTGGTGAAGTGGTGGTAGCTACACTAGAAGTAGGTGCAGTGGTAGTAGCTGCAGTAGTGGTGGGTGAAGTGGTGGTAGCTACATTAGAGGTAGGTGCAGTGGTAGTAGCTGCAGTAGTGGTGGGTGAAGTGGTAGTAGCTACATTAGAAGTAGGTGCAGTGGTAGTAGCTGCAATAGTGGTGGATGAAGTGGTGGTAGCTACACTAGAAGTAGGTGCAGTGGTAGTAGCTGCAGTAGTGGTGGGTGAAGTGGTGGTAGCTACACTAGAGGTAGGTGCAGTGGTAGTAGCTGCAGTAGTGGTGGGTGAAGTGGTAGTAGCTACACTAGAAGTAGGTGCAGTGGTAGTAGCTGCAGTAGTGGTGGGTGAAGTGGTAGTAGCTACACTAGAAGTAGGTGCAGTGGTAGTAGCTGCAGTAGTGGTGGGTGAAGTGGTAGTAGCTACACTAGAAGTAGGTGCAGAGGTAGTAGCTGCAGTAGTGGGTGAAGTGGTAGTAGCTGCACTAGAAGTAGGTGCAGAGGTAGTAGCTGCAGTAGTGGGTGAAGTGGTAGTAGCTACACTAGAAGTAGGTGCAGTGGTAATAGCTGCAATAGTGGGTGAAGTGGTAGTAGCTACACTAGAAGTAGGCGCAGTGGTAGTAGCTGCAGTAGTGGTGGGTGCAGTGGTAGTAGCTTTACTGGTTTTGGGTGATGTGGTAGCAGCTACAGTAGGAGTAGCTTCAGTAGTGGTTGCTACTGTAGTTGGCTGTGTGATACTAGCTACGGTAGTAGTAGGCCGGTGCAGTGGTAGTAGCTACATTACTGGTGGATGAAGTGGTAGTAGGTACACTAGTAGTAGGTGCTGTGGTAGTAGGTACAATAGTGATTGCCACTGTAGTTGGCTGTGTGGTGGGTGCAACAGCAGTTGAAGGTGAAATGGTAATAGTAATATTAGAGGGTGTAGTTGTAGTAGCTACAGAGGTAGCAGCTTCATGAGTGGTTGCTACTGTAGCTGGCTGTGTGATGCTAGCTACAGTGGTGATTTGTGGAGCAGTTGTAGCCGCAGTAGCACCAGCTTTAGTAGGAGTTTCTGCTACTGTAGTCGGCACTATGGTGGAAGCCACGGTAGAAATAGTAGAGCTGCTCAAATACCTGTTTTGGCAGAAGCAGAAGTAGTTGTTGCTGGTATGGTAGTTGGCATCGTGGTAGTAGCTACAGTAGTGGTAGGTGGTGTGGAAGTAGCTACAGTAGTTGTAGCTACAGTGGTAGTCGGCGGAGTAGTAGTTTCCATGGTGGTAGTCGGAGCAGTAGTTGTTGGTGGCGTGGTAGTAGCTACAGTGGTAGTCGGCGGAGCAGTAGTTTCCATGGTGGTAGTCGAAGCAGTAGTTGTTGGTGGCGTGGTAGTAGCTACAGTGGTAGTCGGCGGAGCAGTAGTTTCCATGGTGGTAGTCGGAGCAGTAGTTGTTGGTGGCGTGGTAGTAGCTACAGTGGTAGTCGGCGGAGCAGTAGTTTCCATGGTGGTAGTCGGAGCAGTAGTTGTTGGTGGCGTGGTAGTAGCTACAGTGGTAGTCGGCGGAGCAGTAGTTTCCATGGTGGTAGTCGGAGCAGTAGTTGTTGGTGGCGTGGTAGTAGCTACAGTGGTAGTCGGCGGAGCAGTAGTTTCCATGGTGGTAGTCGGAGCAGTAGTTGTTGGTGGCGTGGTAGTAGCTACAGTGGTAGTCGGCGGAGCAGTAGTTTCCATGGTGGTAGTCGGAGCAGTAGTTGTTGGTGGCGTGGTAGTAGCTACAGTGGTAGTCGGCGGAGCAGTAGTTTCCATGGTGGTAGTCGGAGCAGTAGTTGTTGGTGGCGTGGTAGTAGCTACAGTGGTAGTCGGCGGAGCAGTAGTTTCCATGGTGGTAGTCGGAGCAGTAGTTGTTGGTGGCGTGGTAGTAGCTACAGTGGTAGTCGGCGGAGCAGTAGTTTCCATGGTGGTAGTCGGAGCAGTAGTTGTTGGTGGTGTGGTAGGAGCTACAGTGGTAGTCGACGCAGTTGTAGTTTCCATGGTGGTAGTCGGAGCAGTAGTTGTTGGTGGCGTGGTAGTAGCTACAGTGGTAGTCGACGCAGTTGTAGTTTCCATGGTGGTAGTCGGAGCAGTAGTTGTTGGTGGCGTACTAGTAGCTACAGTGGTAGTCGGCGGAGCAGTAGTTTCCACGGTGGTAGTCGGAGCAGTAGTTGTTGGTGGCGTGGTAGTAGCTACAGTAGTTGTAGCTACAGTGGTAGTCGGCGGAGTAGTAGTTTCCACGGTGGTAGTCGGAGCAGTAGTTGTTGGTGGCGTGGTAGTAGCTACAGTAGTTGTAGCTACAGTGGTAGTCGGCATAGTAGTAGTTTCCACGGTAGTAGTCGGAGCAGTAGTTGTTAGTGGCTTAGTTGTAGCTACAGTGGTAGTCGGCGCAGTAGTAGTTGGTAACGTGGTAGTAGCTACAGTAGTTTTAGCTACAGTGGTAGTCGGCGGAGCAGTAGTTTCCACGGTGGTAGTCTGAGCAGTAGTTGTTGGTGGTGTGGTAGGAGCTACAGTGGTAGTCGGCGGAGTAGTAGTTTCCACGGTGGTAGTCGGAGCAGTAGTTGTTGGTGGCGTGGTAGTAGCTACAGTAGTTTTAGCTACAGTGGTAGTCGACGCAGTTGTAGTTTCCATGGTGGTAGTCGGAGCAGTAGTTGGTGGTGGCGTGGTAGTAGCTACAGTAGTTGTAGCTACAGTGGTAGTCGGCGGAGTAGTAGTTTCCACGGTGGTAGTCGGAGCAGTAGCTGTTGGTGCCGTGGTAGTAGCTACAGTAGTTGTAGGTGGTGTGGTAGTAGCTGAATTAGTGGCCAGTGTGGTTAAAAAGTAGCTGAATTACAGTGTATACAGCAGTGGATGTAGCTGTCGCAGCTACACTGAGCCGGTCGTATTTTAATCTCGATGGTACGGACGGGTCTCCCTACAGTGTGGACTCGCGCGTAAAAGTTGGTTAACCCTCGGAGTGCCATGATAACCAAAGAAAAAGGGGATCCCTTCCACGGATGGGCCACACTAGTGGACTCGACCGAGGAAAGGGGTGCGGATCCCTCTCCGCTAGCGGGCCGCGGCGTCTGATTGGCTGCATTTACGCATAGGTGTTTCTGCTCGAAACAGGACCAAATCGCCTTGACGACTGATGCAAATATGATATTCATCGTAACCCAATTCAGCTGAAAGCGCATTGTGTACACCAGTTTGTCAATTACTCACACTTTATTGTCATTATGTGGCGGAATAACCGCCCGAGATTGCGTATATGAGCTAGCGAGCACGTAATAACTTGGTTGTCATTCTGAGTGGGAATCACTGCCAATTGAACCCCCTTTCCTAGGACGAGTCCACTGGTGTGGCCCATCATAAAAGGGATTCCAGAAAAAAGAAGGGTGAAAAGGCACACTCTCACTGCACTGGCATTGGTGGCAGACCGGCTCTGATGTGTCCTGTGCTCTCATTGGTTGACAGAACCAATAGGGAGTGAGCTTAGTGTAAGCTCTCTCAAGTTGACAAAAATCCTAGCTGTGGCACTCCGAGGGTTAAAACTGAAAGTATACACTTCTTGAACGTGCTGTCCTTAGCTCTTGTTCAATGGCCGATTGAATCGACTGTGTAGTTCAATCCTTGGTTCTCTCCTTAGTGGACGTGGAAATGTGTGACGATCATAGGCAACAATCTTCTCCTTCTATTTTATCAAAGTAAGATATATGAAAATGTAATACTTTTCACAA
Organism: Theodoxus fluviatilis; assembly: GCA_034096865.1. Taxonomy (NCBI): domain Eukaryota; kingdom Metazoa; phylum Mollusca; class Gastropoda; order Cycloneritida; family Neritidae; genus Theodoxus; species Theodoxus fluviatilis. Next base: position 28,342 of record JAWQFJ010011635.1, read on the forward strand.
TGTTTGTTTATTCTTTGTAGACGCAATCCATGCTAAGTTACCTTCTGATATTAATGTTATGTGTTTTTGTTAGGCTGTGTGTGTGTGTGTGTGTGTGTGTGTGTGTGTGTGTGTGTGTATCTGTGTGTGATTGTGTGTCTGTGTGTGTGTGTGTGTGTGTGTGCGCGCGTGTGCGTATCTCTGTGTGTGATTGTGTGTGTGTGTGCGCGTGTGTGTATCTGCATGTGTGTGTGATTGTGCATCTGTGTGTGTGATTTTGTGTGTGTGTGTGTGTGTGTGTGTGTGTGTGTGTGTGTGTGTGTGTGTGTGTGTGTGCACGTGTGTGTGTCTGTGTTCATTTTTCAAATCTGTAAATAGAACTTATGCTACACAATACGTTTCTCCTTGACTGAGATTCTTAAGTTCGGCCCAGCGTAGATGAGGGGTTGAAAGTTATCGAGGTTGAGATGTTCATTTCAGCAACCCCACGAATCATCCACCTATATGTTGCTGCGAGAAATTTTCTAAACAGTATTGTTCAGTATGCTAGAGAAAAGAGGTCTTTTAAAACATCAACCCTTTCTAGTGATAATGGACAAAAGCAGTTAATGTGTGTGTTTCTGTTACTACCCACCTACCCACCCACCCCACTCCTCTTATCCAATGAAACAAACCATTCCATTCTTGTATTTTAATGAGAGTCTGTCTTTCATTAATGCATGACATTTTGTGGAGTTTCATGAGCTGGATTGAAATAGGCTCCCTGTGTGTGCCTAGATTTACACGCGTCTAAATCCCATGCCATGTTGCGCGCTGAATGGTCGCGAGACATGACTCATTTCGCGCGGTTTTCTGTTGACTGGTTGCCTATAAATATGACTCACTGTCTCGCTGCGATTTAGCTCAGAACTGCACTACCTCGTATATATATATATATATATATCAATAAGAATACTTTTTCAGGATGGGGGTGGGGGTTCGGGGACATGCATAGATGAATATATAATGTTTCAGCTGAAATAACTGATGTTATTTTTCTTACTTTTGCCCTGCATAAATAACTGATGGATCACGTTCTTTCAAACAAAATCCCCTTTGGTATATAAACCTATACATTAACCCCCCTCCCCCTCCCCCTCCCCTCCCCCTATCCCCCCCCCCCCCCCTCGCTAGGATACCGTAGGACAACACATTAGCCTCCTCTACCCCGCGGCAATGTCCCAGCAGATTGTGAACGCCCAGGACGAAAACCCTGTAATGTTATATCGACAAAAGGCAAAATTAAGTGATACATACATGTATATAATTATACATGTATATAGCTTCTGTCCCACCCTGAGAAAGTTTGCGGAAATTTTCCATGGAGGAATATTGACCGGGTGGATTTGTCCTGACACAGATAGATGACTGTGAGGTTGCGATGGTGGTGGTGATGGGCGGTGGTGGTGATGGGCGATGGTGGTGGTGATGGGCGATGGTGGTGGTGATGGGCGATGGTGGTGGTGATGGGCGGTGGTGGTGGTGATGGGCGGTGGTGGTGGTGATGGGCGGTGGTGGTGGTGATGGGCGGTGGTGGTGGTGATGGGCGATGGTGGTGGTGATGGGCGGTGGTGGTGGTGATGGGCGATGGTGGTGGTGATGGGCGATGGTGGTGGTGATGGGCGATGGTGGTGGTGATGGGCGATGGTGGTGGTGATGGGCGATGGTGGTGGTGATGGGCGATGGTGGTGGTGGTGGTGGTGATGGGCGATGGTGGTGGTGATGGGCGGTGGTGGTGGTGATGGGCGGTGGTGGTGGTGATGGGCGATGGTGGTGGTGATGGGCGGTGGTGGTGGTGATGGGCGGTGGTGGTGGTGATGGGCGGTGGTGGTGGTGATGGGCGGTAGTGGTGGTGATGGGCGATGGTGGTGGTGATGGGCGATGGTGGTGGTAATGGGCGATGGTGGTGGTGATGGGCGATGGTGGTGGTGATGGGCGATGGTGGTGGTGATGGGCGGTGGTGGTGGTGATGGGCGGTGATGGTGGTGATGGGCGATAGTGGTGGTGATGGGCGGTGGTGGTGGTGATGGGCGGTGGTGGTGGTGATGGGCGGTGGTGGTGGTGATGGGCGGTGGTGGTGGTGACTGTGATAGTAAAGGCAAAGGTGCTCAGATTCATATTGCGACTTTTCCACCCATTGATTAATGCTCAAACAGCACACATTTACCCCCTGGTCATCGGACTACCTTTTGTAACATTCCAACACCATCGCAACTCCCTGTGGAGCATGCAACCAGGCTGCGGATGAACGCGCCTGAGTTATCTTTCATAATATTACAACTCAGCTCTCACAGGTACCCGTTTTACTCCTGGGTGGGGAAGAGGCAATGTGAGTAATGTCCCTTGCTCAAGGATGCAACTCAAGATAGATTGCAATAAAAAAAACACCCTTTACCTTACCTTTAAAACAAATGGTGGGGAGCTTATCCGTAAATTAACGTCTGCCATGGTGGCAGCTGCTGGGTTGAGATATCTGTAAGTCTCTCATCAGGAAAGGGGTCATAAGAACTGCCATTTATACCATGTGTGCGTACACTCATTCCAGCACAAAGTAGCAACACTTTTCTACTTCTTTCAACTCATACTATTGAAGCTCATTCTGATGGCGACGAGATGATGTATATATGTTGCATGGGTAAGTCGGACTGAAGCAATCAGAATACTGAGCTGGAAACGTGAATTCTTGCGACTATCTTCTCTACATCGATAGAATCTCGTGCAGAGTGGACAATTCGGTCACTGGGAAAGTTTGAGTGAAGAGTGGCACCTGATAGTGTCACTAAATATGTCACGCACTGCTCTCCTCTGGGCTACTAAAGTACAGGGCCCGTATCCAGAACGGCGAGTTATTTTAACCCCGATTTATCTCGCAACTCAGACGATTCCAACTGTCTGTTCCGCTCTCCCTTGGCTGGAAACCAGTATATATAGCAAAGCGCAACCTAGGATCCTCTGACGAGCGTACCTTATCTAACCGATCAAGATAACCCGGGGTTAGGGGATAAATCGAGTGTTATAAAGATAAATCGTCGTTCTGGATACGGGCCCAGGTCTTGACATTTCAATAAGAAGCCTCATACTCATAGACCTAAAAACGGTGACAATACGGCGGTGAGTAGAACGGAGGAGAGGAGTTAGAATGAAAAGGCAAGAGGAAGAAAAGAATGAAGAATAGAGAATAAGAACGAGGAGGAGGGGGGGGGGGGAGGATGAGCAGGAGCAGGATGAAGGTTGACGACAAAGAAAAATAAGAATAGGAGAAAGAATGAGGAAGAAAGAGGAAGAGGAGGAAGAGGAGGAGAAGAAGAAAAGAAAGGAGGAGGAGAAACAGAAGGAACAGAAGAGGAGACTGTTATGTTGATGAAGACGACGATGACGACGACGACGATGATGATGATAAAGCACATTTAACACAGGTTTCTTACTTGGCAACTGTGCTGCGATGACAGCCAAGATGGCCGCTGACAGAAGTACCCATGCCCACATGTTTGTTCTTGCTTTCATGCCTGTTCCTAACCACCGATTCTGTGAGGCAACAGAAAGTAAGTGAGAAATGCAGTCATCGTGTTGAAGCAACTAGAAACTGACTTTAAAGAAAATCATGTGATTACATCATGGCGTTCACAGAAGTGCATGCACGCGTGTCCACACTTACACAAGAACGCATGCATTCATAATTATGCACACACATAGAAGATTCTGCTTGGCTGTGGTGGTGGTAGTGGTGGTAGTGGTGGTGGGGTTGGGGGTGGGGGTGGGGGTGTTGATATAATAATGGTGTTTATGGTGGTGGTCGTGGTGATGGTGGTAATAGTGGTGATAGAAGTGATAGTGGTGGTGGTGGTAGTGTTGGTGGTGGTGGTGATGCAACCGGTGGTGTTGGTAGTGATGGTTGTGGTGGTTGTGGTGGTGATTGTGATGATGGTGGTATTGGTGTGATAGTGCAGGTGGTGGTAGTGGTGGTGCTTCTGCTGCCGCTGGTGGAGATGATGGTGGTGGTGGTGGTGGTAGTGGTGGTGGTGTGGTGGTGGTGTTTTGTTGGTGGTAGTGGTGATGGTGGTAGTGGTGGTGTTGGTGCTGGTAGTTGTGCTGGTGGTGCGTATCTGTGTTCGTCATTGTAGTTGCTTTTGTGCCATTTAGCTTGTTTAATACCTATTATGTGTCCTTTCCTCTGGAGAACAGATCAAGTCCCTCTGCAAAGGATGACCCGTTTACTAATCAATGAACCATTGCTCGTGTTTACATATTTTCCATTCTTAAACATCACAATCTGGGGCGGGTTTGAAAATGCGAAGATCTCGGTAGATCTACGTAGATCTCGCCGAATGGGCAGTTTCATTCTTTGCTTGCTATCGAGCCAATCGTAGACGAGCGTAGATTGAGCGAGGCAGCTTGAGAGGTGCCTAGCTTTTAAGATTCAAGATGGCGGACAGCATGAGTACAGTGCGCGCCGCCATCTTGGAGACAAATGTTCGGCGTGGATGCGTTGACCTGCATTCGATGTGTAAACTGTAGGAGGTTTCACGATCTATTAATGCATTCAACATACACCTTTGATAAATTAATGCTGTGCATGGCTTATATTTTCTTTGGATGGGTTGCTAGTATCTCGAAATAGAGCGTTTTCTGAGTGAACCGGCAACACGTCGGCCATTGAAATGTGGCTAGTTCACCTCTTGTCGTGACGTCTACGCATGCGCATTACTTCGTCACGCTGGGTAGTTTCTTTTTTATCTAGCTCTTACTGCGAAGCAAGATCTTGCGACCAAGATCGACTACCTATTTTCAAACCCGCCCCTGATATACCCCATCCTTAGTTCCTGTTCCTCTGAGTTCAACTTTGCTTAACGTTATATCCCCCTGTGGGTTCGGGGTAAGAATTGACCCACTGCGTCTCCCTACGTGATTCGTAAGAGGCGAATAACTTGGGTCACCGTGACTTGATTTGCGTTTACTCCAAACTGTTCCAGTGATTTTCGTGCTTAATGACCTTACATAGCCTACCTCGGCTGATAGGCCGTAAAACACCATCCATCCATCCATCCTTGCTTAAAATTATCAAGTTTTAGGTACTGAATATCCCTTTCTTGAATAAATCCATCTTGCAGGTAAGTTTACTTCCAGTATATGCGTGCATGCGAGACATTGACATTTTTCAAGACCTACATGTTGCTATGGATGCTAAAGTTTTCTCAAATAAAATTGATCAATTTGTTCTATGTTTATTTCTCAAAAGTACATACTGAAGATAATCTTGTCTCTGAAGAGACGAATTTCATGATGACTCTAGGCTTTAAATCACTATTTTACTATACCGTGGTCACATTCCTGAAGTCATGAGCATTTTACACGGGGCGTTGAAGCATACTCTGAAGGAAAAAGTGTGCCATTGCAAAGGCAAACTATGGGATTGCCAAATCCAAAAACATTGAAAATGGAGGTCGGAGTTGGGGTGGGGGAAAATGAGCACAACATGTATAGCCTAATGTAGTAGAGGTTTGCTTTTTATATGATTCTAAACCACTTCGGAAACAGTTTGTATTCGATTACGATGTTTGGAAAAAATGTACACTTTTCTCTTAAACTATTTTCTTGTTTCAGCGTCATGTATTTGTGTGTTCGAACGTATAATGATATAAACGCACGAAAACATTCACGCATGACAGTACGCCCTAATTAGTGCGGCTTGAATGTGATTGTTGTTAATGAGAGAGAGCGTATTAACAATGTAAGCTTCTTTTTTTCAAACTGTATGATTACTGGTAACTTTAACCAAAGCGCCACAAAAATATGTAGTTAACGATTTATGTTCTAAAACTCAACTAACAACGGACAAAGAGATCTTTAAAAAGATTTTAGAATGAAAATTAACTCATTGGAACAAGAGGGGAAATTACGTTCTTTCTCCTTTGCATGTCCCGACGAAAGATTCCAACGTTGCACATGAAATTCTGATCCAAGTAATTGAATCTTAAAGACGTGATGAAAGGAATGGATGAGCAAGAAACAGACCACCGTGTTGACACAAGCAATAAAACAGCAAAGCAAACAAACACTCAAACAAACGCAATTTCAGAACCTTACCTCCTGCAGGCCTCCGCGCACACTCAAGCCTGTCACAAGGCAGAAAGTCTCAGACGCCCTGCAGAGCTATGACGGAGCAGAGAGAGACACCCGCCGCCCCTATTCACGCCCGCACCCACTGCATCCTTCAGATTATCGTCTAGATCTTCCCTGACCTTTCAGTCACCATGTGACCTCGAGTAGATGGCTGATATGTAGCGCGATTGGCCAGACTATCTTCTCGGGTCCATCTGGACGTAGTAAAGTGGTACTTTCTCACCGCCTCTTGGCCACACCGCAGGGGATGATCCTGATGATATTTGTCCTTAAATTGGCGCTCGGATTCTTTTGGTTGGTGTTTGTGTGAACAGATTTGCATCCGTGACGTCCGAAAAGATATTGTGCCTTGCATATCATTTGTCAGCGAGAATGTGGTAGTCTGAAGCTTGTAGCATGATAGTGAAATTGAGGTCTCGCGAATTCCAAACAAAACAGCAATCTTACACAACCAATCATCACGCAGTCTCGCGACTTCCAGGCAAAAGAGCGATGTTACACAACGTCATTACGCATTCTCGCGACTTCCAAACAAAACAGCAATCTTACACAAAAAGTCATCACGCAGTCTCGCGACTTCCAAACAAAACAGCAATCTTACACAAGCAGTCATCACGCAGTCTCGCGACTTCCAAGCAAAAGAGCGAACTTACACAACCAGTCATTGCGCAGTCTCGCGACTTCCAGGCGAAAGAGCGATTTTAAACAACCAGTCATCACGCAGTCTCGCGACTTCTAAGCAAAAGAGCAATCTTACACAACCAATCATTAAGCAGTCTCACGAATTCCAAACAAAACAGCAATCTTACACAACCAGCCGTGCGTTCAAGACGACCTACCGGTAGCCGACCGGTAGCCGAGCCACCAATGTGCACTCTTGAACGACTCGTTATGACCGAACGGTAGCCAAGATGGCTTCCGCGATGCCTTCTCATCGTCGCGGATTGCGCTTCTCAGCCAAATGAGTAAACCAGCAGCTGCAGACTGCTCGTTCCTTGTGGAACTGATGTAATACGTTAAGCTGTAGCTGTGCATGAATGCTCGGCATCGCTCGAATAGAAATTTATGTCAAAACGACAGTGCTAACTTGGTGTAAGCAAGAATAGTTCGATGCTCACTTCAAGGGAGGTTATTCAACAAACTAAGGGCTAATGTAAGAAATAAGAGTTGCTTCCCTTGAAATTGTTTCTCCATCTGTCGTGGAAATGTTTGCTCACATCTTGCCCTGTAATTATTTCAGAACAGTTATTCTTAAAAAAAGTACAATATCAGCCGAACCTCTTGTAACGTCTCGCATAGGCTGGGTAATAATCACAGGTCGAAATGCGTGCCACAGCGCATATTTGTGATGACGACTTTCTTCCTTTCCCCGAAGGCAGCCATTTTGGCTATACAGGCGCAACAGCGTTCCGGCGCGGTACGTACCGGTCGATACCGGTAGCCGTACCAAGTCGTTCAAGAGACGAATGGTATCAACCGGTACGTACCGGTAGGCCTCTTGAACAGGCCCCAGTCATCACGCAGTCTCGCGACTTCTAAGCATTCTTACACAACCAATCATTACGCAGTCTCACGACTTCCAAACAAAACAGCGATCTTACACAACCAGTCATCACGCATTCTCGTGACTTCCAAACAAAAGAGCGATCTTACACAACCAGTCGTCACGCAGTCTCTCATCGAAGTCTACATAGCACTTCAAACAACACAATCACCGGTCTACTTCAAACTTTGGACATTTGACAAACCCCCACAGTCACTTACGCGAAGTCGAAACATCATCAAAGTAGGCCGAAACTTTGCTCTGTTAGAACACTGCTGAAGAGGCGACGAGGGCGGGAGTGTACAGTCTCTCAAGAGCACCAAGGGAAAACCGGGAGTTAGGTCGGGTCGTGCAGTAACCACCGCGAGGTGGACCGCCCGCCCAAACCCGAGATCCAACTACGAGTTTTTTAAACTGCAACAACTTTAATATACGCTATTTGAGCTGGAATTATTTTATCAGCTTTCACAAGAAACGAGCAGTCTGCAGCTGCTGGTTCACTCGTTTGGTTGTGAAACGCACTACGTGACGATGAGAAGGCATCGCGGAAGCCATCTTGGCCAGCGCTCGGACAGGACGAGTTGTTCAAGAGTGCACTTTAGGTCGTATTGAACGTAGGACAGGGTAGGAATGGGGGTGGGGGGTGGTGGTGGTGTGGGTGGTGTTGCTGATGGTGGGTTGAAAGGACAGTGACAATTGAACAGGAAGGAGGGGTGGCGGGGTGGGGAATGATAGTGGCGGTGAGCTGAAAAGAAAGGGGAGAATGCAGCAGGAGATAGGGGGTGGGTGGGAGAAGGAGGAGGATGTGTGTGTGTGTGTGTGTGTGTGGTGTGTGTGTGTGTGTGTGCGTGCGTGTGTGTGTGTGTGTGTGTGTGTGTTTGTGTGTGTGTAGAATTGATAGGACGGGAACAACGCAAGAGAGGTGGGGGTGGGGGGTGGGAGATAGATGGTAGTGCAGTGACAGCTATGGGCAGTTGACCTCTCTAATCATTCCTCCTCACATCACAGCGGTCTGAGACAAACAGGTTAAGGCAAGTGTCGGAAAGGAAAGTGAAATGCCTGCGGATGTGAATGCAATGCAAAGTGCCTGAGGAAGGTTCGGGGGCTTTCCCTCCTTTATCTGTAGGAGATGGTGGAGGCGATTTCTGCCTTGTCAGCAGGCAGAGTCAGCGGAATGCTGGGTGTTGGGGTGGGGGACTGGAAACTCCCCATCCCCCTAAGCAGTAAGCATCTGACCACCGATTGGTCCTTGACGGCCAGGGAGGGCGGGCGTCCCCCCCCCCCCTTCCCCCAGTATGCCGACGTGGCAATGCAGAAGTCGCTGTCAATGCTCCCGAACCCAAGCACGGCACTATATAAAAGTATGTACATGAGCAATGCGAGAGACTGGTGACTGAAGACTGGTGACTGAGGACTGGTGACTGAGGTCTGGTGACTCAGGACTGGTGACTCAGGACTGGTGACTGAGGACTGAGGACTGGTGACTGAAGACTAGTGACTGAGGACTGGTGACTGAGGACTGAGGACTGGTGACTGAAGACTAGTGACTGAGGACTGGTGACTGAGGACTGGTGACTGAGGACTGGTGACTGAGGACTGGTGACTGAGGACTGGTGACTGAAGACTAGTGACTGAGGACTGGTGACTGAGGACTGGTGACTCAGGACTGGTGACTCAGGACTGGTGACTGAGGACTGAGGACTGGTGACTGAAGACAGGTGACTGAAGACTGGTGACTGAGGACTGAGGACTGAGGACTGGTGACTGAGGACTGGTGACTCAGGACTGGTGACTCAGGACTGGTGACTGAGGACTGAGGACTGGTGACTGAAGACAGGTGACTGAGGACTGGTGACTGAAGACAGGTGACTGAGGACTGGTGACTGAGGACTGAGGACTGGTGACTGAGGACTGGTGACTGAGGACTGGTGACTCAGGACTGCTGACTGAGGACTGGTGACTGAAGACTAGTGACTGAAGACTGGTGACTGAGATTGGTGACTGAAGACTAGTGACTGAAGACTGGTGACTGAAGACTGGTGACTGAGGACTGGTGACTGAGGACTGGTGACTGAGGACTGGTGACTGAGGACTGGTGACTGAGGACTGGTGACTGAGGACTGGTGACTGAGGACTGGTGACTGAGGACTGGTGACTGAGGACTGGTGACTCAGGACTAGTGACTCAGGACTGGTGACTGAGGACTGAGGACTGGTGACTGAAGACTAGTGACTGAGGACTGGTGACTCAGGACTGGTGACTCAGGACTGAGGACTGGTGACTGAAGACTAGTGACTGAGGACTGGTGACTCAGGACTGGTGACTGAGGACTGGTGACTGAAGACTGGTGACTGAAGACTGGTGACTGAGGACTGGTGACTGAAGACTGAGGACTGAGGACTGGTGACTGAGGACTGCTGACTGAGGACTGGTGACTGAGGACTGGTGACTCAGGACTGAGGACTGAGGACTGGTGACTGAGGACTGAGGACTGGTGACTGAAGACTAGTGACTGAGGACTGGTGACTGAGGACTGAGGACTGGTGACTGAAGACTAGTGACTGAGGACTGGTGACTGATGACTGGTGACTGAGGACTGGTGACTCAGGACTGGTGACTGAGGACTGGTGACTGAAGACTAGTGACTGAGGACTGGTGACTGAGAACTGGTGACTGAGGACTGCTGACTGAGGACTGGTGACTGAAGACTAGTGACTGAAGACTGGTGACTGAAGACTGGTGACTGAAGACTGGTGACTGAAGACTGGTGACTGAGGACTGGTGACTGAAGACTGGTGACTGAAGACTGGTGACTGAAGACTGGTGACTCAGGACTGGTGACTGAGGACTGGTGACTGAAGACTAGTGACTGAGGACTGGTGACTGAGAACTGGTGACTGAGGACTGCTGACTGAGGACTGGTGACTGAAGACTAGTGACTGAGGACTGGTGACTGAGAACTGGTGACTGAGGACTGCTGACTGAGGACTGGTGACTGAAGACTAGTGACTGAAGACTGGTGACTGAAGACTGGTGACTGAAGACTGGTGACTGAGGACTGCTGACTGAAGACTGGTGACTGAAGACTGGTGACTGAGGACTGAGGACTGGTGACTGAAGACTGGTGACTGAAGACTGAGGACTGAGGACTGGTGACTGAAGACTAGTGACTGAAGACTGAGGACTGAGGACTGGTGACTGAAGACTGGTGACTGAAGACTGAGGACTGAGGACTGGTGACTGAAGACTAGTGACTGAAGACTAGTGACTGAAGACAGGTGACTGAAGACTGAGGACTGAGGACTGGTGACTGAGGACTGGTGACTCAGGACTGGTGACTGAGGACTGAGGACTGGTGACTGAAGACTAGTGACTGAGGACTGGTGACTGAGGACTGAGGACTGGTGACTGAAGACTAGTGACTGAGGACTGGTGACTGAGGACTGGTGACTGAGGACTGGTGACTCAGGACTGGTGACTGAAGACTAGTGACTGAAGACTAGTGACTGAGGACTGGTGACTGAGGACTGGTGACTGAAGACTAGTGACTGAGGACTGGTGACTGAGAACTGGTGACTGAGGACTGCTGACTGAGGACTAGTGACTGGAAGCGAGTGCTTGGAAGGCTGTAGGAGCCGTAGTGAGGCGCAGCCTGTCCAGCACAGGTTACTGGAAGCTGAGAGCTGTCGGAGCGGTATTGAGGCACAGCCTGAGCAGCACGAGTGACCGCTGTGGGTGCAAGAGTGATTGCGGGAAGCGCTGACCAGTCCGAGAATAAACATCCTGTAAGAAAAACACACGCCTGTCCTGCTTCTACTGTCCTGGCACAAGCTGGGATGGACCTCAAGTAGCAGACCACCTACGCGCAACACAAGTTTGCTCAGACCCACAAAACGATTACTATGCACAAATTTCCGTTGCCTGATCGTCTTAGTAAGAGAACTCATTCAGCACGGTGAAAACTGAAAGCATATGTTATGTGTTCAGAATGACGAGTACTTTTACTGCCAATTGTGGGAAGCAGTGAGTCATTACCTCATACACAGCCAGACACCCTACGCTGGAAAAACATGAAAAAAGTATATACTTTCATGCGGAGTTCAAACCCGTGAACTCCATGTTAAAGTCCGAGAGCTCTGACCATTGATTGGCGATCATTGACATAATTCTGGGCTGCGCTGCATGTACGCGAAATCTCGCAAAGCAGAGGCCGGCGTCAGCGTGCGCCAACAATTGATGGCCTTTACATCTGCTTTGATCGTACTGACACAGGTCGACACCGGCCTTTACATCTGCTTTGATCATACTGACACATGTCCACACCGGCCTTTACATCTGCTTTGATCATACTGACACAGGTCCACACCGGCCTTTACACCTGCTTTGACCATACTGACACAGGTCCACACCGGCCTTTACATCTGCTTTGATCATACTGACACAGGTCCACACCGGCCTTTACATCTGCTTTGATCGTACTGACACAGGTCCACACCGGCCTTTACATCTGCTTTGACCATACTGACACAGGTCCACACCGGCCTTTACATCTGCTTTGATCATACTGACTCGTGTCCACACCGGCCTTTACATCTGCTTTGATCATACTGACACAGGTCAACACCGGCCTTTACATCTGCTTTGATCATACTGACACGTGTCCACACCTGCCTTTACATCTGCTTTGATCATACTGACACAGGTCCACACCGGCCTTTACATCTGCTTTGATCATTCTGACACAGGTCCACATCGGCCTTTACATCTGCTTTAATCATACTGACACAGGTCGACACCGGCCTTTACACCTGCTTTGACCATACTGACACAGGTCGACACTGGCCTTTACATCTGCTTTGATCATACTGACACAGGTCCACACCGGCCTTTACATATGCTTTGATCATACTGACACAGGTCCACATCGGCCTTTACATCTGCTTTGATCATACTGACACAGGTCAACACCGGCCTTTACATCTGCGTTGATCATACTGACACAGGTCGACACCGGCCTTTACATCTGCTTTGATCATACTGACACAGGCCTTTACACCTGTTTTGATCATACTGACACGTGTCCACACCGGCCTTTACATCTGCTTTGATCGTACTGACACAGGTCCACACCGGCCTTTACATCTGCTTTGATCGTACTGACACAGGTCCACACCGGCCTTTACATCTGCTTTGATCATACTGACACAGGTCGACACCGGCCTTTACATCTGCTTTGATCATACTGACACAGGTCAACACCGGCCTTTACATCTGCGTTGATCGTACTGACACAGGTCGACACCGGCCTTTACATCTGCATTGATCGTACTGACACAGGTCCACACCGGCCTTTACATCTGCTTTGATCGTACTGACACAGGTCGACACCGGCCTTTACATCTGCTTTGTCCATACTGACACGTGTCCACACCGGCCTTTACATCTGCTTTGATCGTACTGACACAGGTCCACACCGGCCTTTACATCTGCTTTGATCGTACTGACACATGTCCACACCGGCCTTTACATCTGCTTTGATCATACTGACACATGTCCACACCGGCCTTTACATCTGCTTTGATCATACTGACACAGGTCGACACCGGCCTTTACATCTGCTTTGATCATACTGACACAGGTCGACACCGGCCTTTACATCTGCTTTGATCGTACTGACACAGGTCGACACCGGCCTTTACATCTGCTTTGATCATACTGACACATGTCCACACCGGCCTTTACATCTGCTTTGATCATACTGACACATGTCCACACCGGCCTTTACATCTGCTTTGATCGTACTGACACAGGTCCACACCGGCCTTTACATCTGCTTTGATCATACTGACACGTGTCCACACCGGCCTTTACATCTGCTTTGATCATACTGACACAGGTCCACACCGGCCTTTACATCTGCTTTGGTCATACTGACACATGACCACACCGGCCTTTACATCTGCTTTGACCATACTGACACAGGTCCACACCGGCCTTTACATCTGCTTTGATCATACTGACACGTGTCAACACCGGCCTTTACATCTGCTTTGATCATACTGACACAGGTCGACACCGGCCTTTACATCTGCTTTGATCGTACTGACACAGGTCCACACCGGCCTTTACATCTGCTTTGATCATACTGAACCAGGTCGACACCGACCTTTACACCTGCTTTGATCATACTGACACGTGTCCACACCGGCATTTACATCTGCTTTGATCATACTGACACATGTCCACACCGGCATTTACATCTGCTTTGATCATACTGACACAGGTCCACACCAGCCTTTACATCTGCTTTGATCATACTGCCACGTGTCCACACCGGCCTTTACATCTGCTTTGATCATACTGACACATGTCCACACCGGCCTTTACATCTGCTTTGATCATACTGACACAGGTCCACACCGGTCTTTACATCTGCTTTGATCATACTGACACATGTCGACACCGGCCTTTACATCTGCTTTGATCATACTGACACAGGTCCACATCGGCCTTTACATCTGCTTTGACCATACTGACACAGGTCCACACCGGCCTTTACATCTGCTTTGATCATACTGACACAGGTCCACACCGGCCTTTACATCTGCTTTGATCATACTGACACAGGTCCACACCGGCCTTTACATCTGCTTTGACCATACTGACACAGGTCGACACTGGCCTTTACATCTGCTTTGATCATACTGACACATGTCCACACCGGCCTTTACATCTGCTTTGATCATACTGACACAGGTCCACACCGGCCTTTACATCTGCTTTGATCATACTGACACAGGTCCACACCGGCCTTTACATCTGCTTTGATCATACTGACACAGGTCGACACCGGCCTTTACATCTGCTTTGATCATACTGACACAGGTCCACACCGGCCTTTACATCTGCTTTGATCATACTGACACAGGTCGACACCGGCCTTTACATCTGCTTTGATCATACTGACACAGGTCCACACCGGCCTTTACATCTGCTTCGTACTGACACAGGTCCGCACGGCCTTACATTGCTTGATCATACTGACACGGGTCGACACCGGCCTTTACATCTGCTTTGATCATACTGACACAGGTCCACACCGGCCTTTACATCTGCTTTGATCATACTGACACAGGTCGACACCGGCCAATTCCTCGCAAGATCTTGGCTTTCCTGGTATCCACCACGACAACAGGTAGAATCTAGCGAGCGCAACTGACCAATGAAAAGAGAGCTTACAACAAGATGCCCGGCAAGTACCAAGCTACTTCGGTGCTCTAGCTACAGTAGTAAAAGTATATATATATATATATATATATATATATATATATATATATATATATGATTAATAGTCACATATACTTTTACTACTGTAGCTAGAGCACCGAAGTAGCTTGGTACTTGCCGGGCATCTTGTTGTAAGCTCTCTTTTCATTGGTCAGTTGCGCTCGCTAGATTCTGCCTGTTGTCGTGGTGGATACCAGGAAAGCCAAGATCTTGCTAGGAATTGGCCGGTGTCGACCTGTGTCAGTATGATCAAAGCAGATGTAAAGGCCGGTGTGGACCTGTGTCAGTATGATCAAAGCAGATGTAAAGGCCGGTGTGGACACGTGTCAGTATGATCAAAGCAGATGTAAAGGCCGGTGTGGACCTGTGTCAGTATGATCAAAGCAGATGTAAAGGCCGGTGTGGACCTGTGTCAGTATGATCAAAGCAGATGTAAAGGCCGGTGTCGACCTGTGTCAGTATGATCAAAGCAGATGTAAAGGCCGGTGTGGACCTGTGTCAGTATGATCAAAGCAGATGTAAAGGCCAGTGTCCACCTGTGTCAGTATGGTCAAAGCAGGTGTAAAGGCCGGTGTGGACCTGTGTCAGTATGATCAAAGCAGATGTAAAGGCCGGTGTGGACCTGTGTCAGTATGATCAAAGCAGATGTAAAGGCCGGTGTGGACATGTGTCAGTATGATCAAAGCAGATGTAAAGGCCAGTGTCGACCTGTGTCAGTATGATCAAAGCAGATGTAAAGGCCGGTGTGGACCTGTGTCAGTATGATCAAAGCAGATGTAAAGGCCGGTGTGGACCTGTGTCAGTATGATCAAAGCAGATGTAAAGGCCGGTGTGGACCTGTGTCAGTATGGTCAAAGCAGATGTAAAGGCCGGTGTGGACCTGTGTCAGTATGATCAAAGCAGATGTAAAGGCCGGTGTCGACATGTGTCAGTATGATCAAAGCAGATGTAAAGACCGGTGTGGACCTGTGTCAGTATGATCAAAGCAGATGTAAAGGCTGGTGTGGACATGTGTCAGTATGATCAAAGCAGATGTAAAGGCCGGTGTGGACACGTGGCAGTATGATCAAAGCAGATGTAAAGGCTGGTGTGGACCTGTGTCAGTATGATCAAAGCAGATGTAAATGCCGGTGTGGACATGTGTCAGTATGATCAAAGCAGATGTAAAATGCCGGTGTGGGACACGTGTCAGTATGATCAAAGCAGGTGTAAAGGTCGGTGTCGACCTGGTTCAGTATGATCAAAGCAGATGTAAAGGCCGGTGTGGACCTGTGTCAGTACGATCAAAGCAGATGTAAAGGCCGGTGTCGACCTGTGTCAGTATGATCAAAGCAGATGTAAAGGCCGGTGTTGACACGTGTCAGTATGATCAAAGCAGATGTAAAGGCCGGTGTGGACCTGTGTCAGTATGGTCAAAGCAGATGTAAAGGCCGGTGTGGTCATGTGTCAGTATGACCAAAGCAGATGTAAAGGCCGGTGTGGACCTGTGTCAGTATGATCAAAGCAGATGTAAAGGCCGGTGTGGACACGTGTCAGTATGATCAAAGCAGATGTAAAGGCCGGTGTGGACCTGTGTCAGTACGATCAAAGCAGATGTAAAGGCCGGTGTGGACATGTGTCAGTATGATCAAAGCAGATGTAAAGGCCGGTGTGGATCTGTGTCAGTATGATCAAAGCAGATGTAAAGGCCGGTGTCGACCTGTGTCAGTACGATCAAAGCAGATGTAAAGGCCGGTGTCGACCTGTGTCAGTATGATCAAAGCAGATGTAAAGGCCGGTGTCGACCTGTGTCAGTATGATCAAAGCAGATGTAAAGGCCGGTGTGGACATGTGTCAGTATGATCAAAGCAGATGTAAAGGCCGGTGTGGACATGTGTCAGTACGATCAAAGCAGATGTAAAGGCCGGTGTGGACCTGTGTCAGTACGATCAAAGCAGATGTAAAGGCCGGTGTGGACACGTGTCAGTATGGACAAAGCAGATGTAAAGGCCGGTGTCGACCTGTGTCAGTACGATCAAAGCAGATGTAAAGGCCGGTGTGGACCTGTGTCAGTACGATCAATGCAGATGTAAAGGCCGGTGTCGACCTGTGTCAGTACGATCAACGCAGATGTAAAGGCCGGTGTTGACCTGTGTCAGTATGATCAAAGCAGATGTAAAGGCCGGTGTCGACCTGTGTCAGTATGATCAAAGCAGATGTAAAGGCCGGTGTGGACCTGTGTCAGTACGATCAAAGCAGATGTAAAGGCCGGTGTGGACCTGTGTCAGTACGATCAAAGCAGATGTAAAGGCCGGTGTGGACACGTGTCAGTATGATCAAAACAGGTGTAAAGGCCTGTGTCAGTATGATCAAAGCAGATGTAAAGGCCGGTGTCGACCTGTGTCAGTATGATCAACGCAGATGTAAAGGCCGGTGTTGACCTGTGTCAGTATGATCAAAGCAGATGTAAAGGCCGATGTGGACCTGTGTCAGTATGATCAAAGCATATGTAAAGGCCGGTGTGGACCTGTGTCAGTATGATCAAAGCAGATGTAAAGGCCAGTGTCGACCTGTGTCAGTATGGTCAAAGCAGGTGTAAAGGCCGGTGTCGACCTGTGTCAGTATGATTAAAGCAGATGTAAAGGCCGATGTGGACCTGTGTCAGAATGATCAAAGCAGATGTAAAGGCCGGTGTGGACCTGTGTCAGTATGATCAAAGCAGATGTAAAGGCAGGTGTGGACACGTGTCAGTATGATCAAAGCAGATGTAAAGGCCGGTGTTGACCTGTGTCAGTATGATCAAAGCAGATGTAAAGGCCGGTGTGGACACGAGTCAGTATGATCAAAGCAGATGTAAAGGCCGGTGTGGACCTGTGTC
Organism: Theodoxus fluviatilis; assembly: GCA_034096865.1. NCBI lineage: Eukaryota > Metazoa > Mollusca > Gastropoda > Cycloneritida > Neritidae > Theodoxus > Theodoxus fluviatilis. The sequence continues at coordinate 46,167 of JAWQFJ010011635.1, forward strand.
AGTATGGTCAAAGCAGATGTAAAGGCCGGTGTGGACCTGTGTCAGTACGATCAAAGCAGATGTAAAGGCCGCTGTGGACCTGTGTCAGTATGATCAAAGCAGATGTAAAGGCCGGTGTGGACCTGTGTCAGTATGGTCAAAGCAGGTGTAAAGGCCGGTGTGGACATGTGTCAGTATGATCAAAGCAGATGTAAAGGCCGGTGTGGACATGTGTCAGTACGATCAAAGCAGATGTAAAGGCCGGTGTCGACCTGTGTCAGTATGATCAAAGCAGATGTAAAGGCCATCAATTGTTGGCGCACGCTGACGCCGGCCTCTGCTTTGCGAGATTTCGCGTACATGCAGCGCAGCCCAGAATTATGTCAATGATCGCCAATCAATGATCAGAGCTCTCGGACTTTAACATGGAGTTCACGGGTTTGAACTCCGCATGAAAGTATATACTTTTTTCATGTTTTTCCAGCGTAGGGTGTCTGGCTGTGTATGAGGTAATGACTCACTGCTTCCCACAATTGGCAGTAAAAGTACTCGTCATTCTGAACACATAACATATGCTTTCAGTTTTCACCGTGCTGAATGAGTTCTCTTACTAAGACGATCAGGCAACGGAAATTTGTGCACAGTAATCGTTTTGTGGGTCTGAGCAAACTTGTGTTGCGCGTAGGTGGTCTGCTACTTGAGGTCCGTCCCAGCTTGTGCCAGGACAGTAGAAGCAGGACAGGCGTGTGTTTTTCTTACAGGATGTTTATTCTCGGACTGGTCAGCGCTTTCCGCAATCACTCTTGCACCCACAGCGGTCACTCGTGCTGATCAGGCTGTGCCTCAATACCGCTCCGACAGCTCTCAGCTTCCAGTAACCTGTGCTGGACAGGCTGCGCCTCACTACGGCTCCTACAGCCTTCCAAGCACTCGCTTCCAGTCACTAGTCCTCAGTCAGCAGTCCTCAGTCACCAGTTCTCAGTCACCAGTCCTCAGTCACTAGTCTTCAGTCACCAGTCCTCAGTCACCAGTCCTCAGTCACTAGTCTTCAGTCACTAGTCTTCAGTCACCAGTCCTGAGTCACCAGTCCTCAGTCACCAGTCCTCAGTCACCAGTCCTCAGTCACTAGTCTTCAGTCACCAGTCCTCAGTCCTCAGTCACCAGTCCTCAGTCACTAGTCTTCAGTCACCAGTCCTCAGTCCTCAGTCACCAGTCCTGAGTCACCAGTCCTCAGTCACCAGTCCTCAGTCCTCAGTCTTCAGTCACCTGTCTTCAGTCACTAGTCTTCAGTCACTAGTCTTCAGTCACCAGTCCTCAGTCCTCAGTCTTCAGTCACCAGTCTTCAGTCACCAGTC
>JAWQFJ010011635.1:50000-52394 GCA_034096865.1 Theodoxus fluviatilis
TGTCCTTTCAACCCACCATCAGCAACACCACCCCCACCACCACCACCCCCCACCCCCATTCCTACCCTGTCCTACGTTCAATACGACCTAAAGTGCACTCTTGAACAACTCGTCCTGTCCGAGCGCTGGCCAAGATGGCTTCCGCGATGCCTTCTCATCGTCACGTAGTGCGTTTCACAACCAAACGAGTGAACCAGCAGCTGCAGACTGCTCGTTTCTTGTGAAAGCTGATTAAAATAATTCCAGCTCCAATAGCGTATATTAAAGTTGTTGCAGTTAAAAAGCTCGTAGTTGGATCTCGGGTTTGGGCGGGCGGTCCACCTCGCGGTGGTTACTGCACGACCCGACCTAACTCCCGGTTTTCCCTTGGTGCTCTTGAGAGACTGTACACTCCCGCCCTCGTCGCCTCTTCAGCAGTGTTCTAACAGAGCAAAGTTTCGGCCTACTTTGATGATGTTTCGACTTCGCGTAAGTGACTGTGGGGGTTTGTCAAATGTCCAAAGTTTGAAGTAGACCGGTGATTGTGTTGTTTGAAGTGCTATGTAGACTTCGATGAGAGACTGCGTGACGACTGGTTGTGTAAGATCGCTCTTTTGTTTGGAAGTCACGAGAATGCGTGATGACTGGTTGTGTAAGATCGCTGTTTTGTTTGGAAGTCGTGAGACTGCGTAATGATTGGTTGTGTAAGAATGCTTAGAAGTCGCGAGACTGCGTGATGACTGGGGCCTGTTCAAGAGGCCTACCGGTACGTACCGGTTGATACCATTCGTCTCTTGAACGACTTGGTACGGCTACCGGTATCGACCGGTACGTACCGCGCCGGAACGCTGTTGCGCCTGTATAGCCAAAATGGCTGCCTTCGGGGAAAGGAAGAAAGTCGTCATCACAAATATGCGCTGTGGCACGCATTTCGACCTGTGATTATTACCCAGCCTATGCGAGACGTTACAAGAGGTTCGGCTGATATTGTACTTTTTTTAAGAATAACTGTTCTGAAATAATTACAGGGCAAGATGTGAGCAAACATTTCCACGACAGATGGAGAAACAATTTCAAGGGAAGCAACTCTTATTTCTTACATTAGCCCTTAGTTTGTTGAATAACCTCCCTTGAAGTGAGCATCGAACTATTCTTGCTTACACCAAGTTAGCACTGTCGTTTTGACATAAATTTCTATTCGAGCGATGCCGAGCATTCATGCACAGCTACAGCTTAACGTATTACATCAGTTCCACAAGGAACGAGCAGTCTGCAGCTGCTGGTTTACTCATTTGGCTGAGAAGCGCAATCCGCGACGATGAGAAGGCATCGCGGAAGCCATCTTGGCTACCGTTCGGTCATAACGAGTCGTTCAAGAGTGCACATTGGTGGCTCGGCTACCGGTCGGCTACCGGTAGGTCGTCTTGAACGCACGGCTGGTTGTGTAAGATTGCTGTTTTGTTTGGAATTCGTGAGACTGCGTAATGATTGGTTGTGTAAGATTGCTCTTTTGCTTAGAAGTCGCGAGACTGCGTGATGACTGGTTGTGTAAGATCGCTCTTTTGCTTGGAAGTCGCGAGACTGCGTGATGACTGGTTGTGTAAGATCGCTCTTTTGCTTGGAAGTCGCGAGACTGCGTGATGACTGGTTGTGTAAGATTGCTGTTTTGTTTGGAAGTCGCGAGACTGCGTGATGACTTGTTGTGTAAGATTGCTGTTTTGTTTGGAAGTCGCGAGACTGCGTGATGACTGGTTGTGTAAGATCGCTCTTTTGCTTGGAAGTCGCGAGACTGCGTGATGACTGGTTGTGTAAGATTGCTGTTTTGTTTGGAATTCGCGAACCTCAATTTCACTATCATGCTACAAGCTTCAGACTACCACATTCTCGCTGACAAATGATATGCAAGGCACAATATCTTTTCGGACGTCACGGATGCAAATCTGTTCACACAAACACCAACCAAAAGAATCCGAGCGCCAATTTAAGGACAAATATCATCAGGATCATCCCCTGCGGTGTGGCCAAGAGGCGGTGAGAAAGTACCACTTTACTACGTCCAGATGGACCCGAGAAGATAGTCTGGCCAATCGCGCTACATATCAGCCATCTACTCGAGGTCACATGGTGACTGAAAGGTCAGGGAAGATCTAGACGATAATCTGAAGGATGCAGTGGGTGCGGGCGTGAATAGGGGCGGCGGGTGTCTCTCTCTGCTCCGTCATAGCTCTGCAGGGCGTCTGAGACTTTCTGCCTTGTGACAGGCTTGAGTGTGCGCGGAGGCCTGCAGGAGGTAAGGTTCTGAAATTGCGTTTGTTTGAGTGTTTGTTTGCTTTGCTGTTTTATTGCTTGTGTCAACACGGTGGTCTGTTTCTTGCTCATCCATTCCTTTCATCACGTCTTTAAGATTCAATTACT
>JAWQFJ010011638.1:5000-42500 GCA_034096865.1 Theodoxus fluviatilis
CTCAACACTACATTCCCACACACACAAAAACTCACACACAACACACATAAACAAAAAACAAAAACTAAGATCCAATAGAACAAATAGAACAAACTATACAATATACACAGCACTTGCCGGCTAGGTCAAGTAAGGCGAAGCAGCTCGGTGGGAAAGGCGAATCGGAAGAGGTGGGTCTTTAGAGCAGAGTGTCAGAGTGATGGACTGAGAGAGGCACACTATTCCAGGTTACAGGACCACTATAGAAGGCACGCTGTCCTTTAGTTTTCATGTTACGGCGGGGGACCTTGAGCATTCTAGAGTCAGCAGCTGAGCGTAGAGATCTGGAGGGCGTGTAGACTGCAATAATTTCTGTAAGAGCGTGTGGTGCGGTGTTGCCGATGGCCTTGAAGCACAAAGTAGCAAGTTTATAATCTCTCCTCTGAGAGATGGGGAGCCAGTGAAGTGTATGCAGGAGTGATAAGACATGGGTACGCTTGGGACATCGAAAAACTAGCCTAGCAGCACAATTCTGAACTTTCTGGAGTTTGTTAAGCAGAGTGTCAGGGATGCCAGTGAGAAGAGAGTTTCCACAGTTGAGACGAGACAGAACAAGTGATGTGATGAGCATTTTGGTGGCCTGCTGAGAAAGATAATGACGAATGGTACTAATTTTCCTTAACTCGTAATATGCTAACTGACAGACTTTGTTGATATGAGATCTCATTGACGGATCACTGTCAAACATGAGGCCTAAATTTCTAACAGACTGAGAGAAGATGATGTCACTGTGACCAATGGTTAGTTTGAGGGCCTGATCCGATTTGCCTCCGCCACCCACCAGGAGTGCTTCAGTTTTTGAGTCATTGAGTTGGAGCTTGTTCCGGGTCATCCACCGTTTCACGTCAGAGATACAGTGTTCGCTGGTAGAAAGAAGAAAGTGGATTTGACTGGGATGGGAGGAGTTGTAGAGCTGAGTATCATCAGCAAATTCACTGTGAGAGACTGAATGACTGTCAATTACATTGGAGAGTGGTTGGGTGTACAGTAGAAACAGCAGAGGACCCAGAACAGAGCCCTGAGGGACTCCGTACTTGAGAGGTGTAGGATCAGAAGCAAAACCCGAGATCGAAACAGTCTGTCTATGTTCTGAGAGATATGAATGCAGGAAAGAGAGTGCTAAGTTCCCAATGCTAAAAACGTTTCTAAGACGGGTGAGAAGAATTCCATGGTCTATTGTGTTGAACGTGGCACTAAAGTCCAACAGAGAAAGAAGAGAAACTTAGGAATTATCAGAAGCAACGAGAAGATCCTTTAGAACACAGAGCAGAGCTGTTTCGGTGGAATGATGAGCACGGTGCTCGGATTGAAAATGGACCAAAAGGTCAAACTGGGACACATGCTCCAGCAGCTGCTGCAAAGCTAACTTCTCTAACAGTTTTGACAGAAAAGAAAGATTGGAGACTGGTCTATAATTACTAAGTTTGTTTGGATCCAGGTCCTGCTTCTTCAAGAGTGGCTTAACTATAGCCTGCTTGAAAACACTAGGGAAGGTGCCAGTCTGGAAGCAATCATTGATCAGGACAGGTAGGATCTCGTCAATACACTCAACTAAGAGGGGTGTGGGAACAGGGTCAAGGTCACAGGAGGTAGGTTTCATACTGTGGATGGTCTTGAGGACCGCACAAGCCTCAACTGGGCTGAACTGAAGGAGGGGAGTACCCCTGAAGGATACTGGGTCATCACTAACAGGCGCACCTGCATCAGCAGACGTGTCAACGTTGCTTCCAATATCAGACACCTTGGACACAAAAAAAGTCACAAAACATCTGAGGTAACAGCGACATTGGTGAAGAAGGGAGAGTAGTACAATGGGTCTTGTTCGGCCACATGGCACCATGCTTCACATCCAATGGAAACTAGAAATCTTGTAGTAGGATTTCTAAAACCATAACTTTTTGGAAGTGAAAATAAAGGGAATATCTGCAGTGTTTTGATACTTAGAAATACTTGCAGACATTATTGAGAAATGGAAATTCACTTCTGCATGGAGTGAAATAGGAATTTAGATTAAGAGGTCAATGGACCATTTCAAACGGATGAAAGAGGACGTTAGTTAGCATTTCCGACAAGTAAAGCATAACAAAAATATTCATAAAGTCAAAAGTGCACGTGCTTCACAGTTTTTCTGACAAATGTTCTGTTTTTGATATGGAAGTTCAATATATTCAACGCATTTGAATTTAGCCTGATTCAGTTTGATTCAATGTGATTCTGTTAAGTTTTATTCCATTCAGTTGAGGAAATTCCATTCATTTCAGTTTAATACAATCAAATTCCACCCAGTGCACTTCACTTCACTTCACTTTAGCTCACTTCAGCTCACTTCACTCCACTTCACTTCAGCTCACTTCAGCTCTCTTCAGCTCACTTCACTTCACTTCAGCTCACCAGCTCATTTCAGCTCACTTCACTTCACTTCAGCCCACTTCAGCCCACTTCAGCTCACTTCACTTCACTTCACTTCAGCTCACTTTAGCTCACTTTAGCTAACTTCACTTCACTTCAGCTCACTTCACTTACTTCACTTCACTTCACTTCAGCTCACTTCACTTCAGCTCACTTCAGCTCACTTCACTTCACTCCACTTCACTTCACTTCACTTCAGCTCACTTCACTTCACTTCAGTTCAGTTCAGCTCACTTCACTTCAGCTCTTTTCACTTCAATTCTCCTCACTTCAGCTCACTTCACTTACTTCACTTCACTTCACTTCAGCTCACTTCACTTCAGCTCACTTCAGCTCACTTCACTTCACTTCACTTCAGTTCAGCTCACTTCACTTCAGCTCTTTTCACTTCAATTCTCCTCACTTCAGCTCACTTCACTTCACTTCCCTCACTTCACTTCAGCTCTTTTCACTTCAGCTCACTTCACTTCAGCTCACTTCACTTCAGCTCACTTCAGCTCACTTCACCTCACTTCACCTCACTTCACTTCTCTTCAGCTCACTTCACTTCAGCTCCCTTCACTTCAGCTCTCTTCACTTCAGCTCTCTTCACTTCAGCTCACTTCACTTCACCTCACTTCACTTCTCTTTAGCTCACTTCACTTCAGCTCCCTTCACTTCACTTTACTTTACCAGCTCACTTCACTTCACTTCACTTCACCTCACTTCAGCTCACTTCAGCTCAGTTCACTTCACTTCACTTCAGCTCACTTCACTTGAGCTCACTTCACTTCACTTCCCCTCACTTCAGCTCACTTCACTTCACTTCCCCTCACTTCACTTCAGCTCACTTCACTTCAGCTCACTTCACTTCACTTCACCTCACCTCACTTTTCTTCAGCTCACTTCACTTCACTTCAGCTCACTTCAGCTCAGTTCACTTCACTTCACTTCACTTCAGCTCAGTTCACTTCACTTCAGCTCACTTCACTTCAGCTCACTTCAGCTCACTTCACTTCACTTCACTTCAGCTCACTTCAACTCACTTCACTTCACTTCACCTCACTTTAGCTCACTTCAGCTCACTTTAGCTAACTTCACTTCACTTCAGTTCACTTCAACTCACTTCACTTCACTTCACTTCACTTCACCTCACTTCACTTCAGCTCACTTCAACTACCTTCACTTCACCTCACCTCACCTCACTCCACTTCAGCTCACTTCACCTCACCTCACTTCACCTTGCATCACTTCACTTCACCTCACCTTACCTCACCTCACCTGTCCTCACCCCACGCCACCCCACTTGACTCCACTCCACATCACTCCACTCCACTCCACTCCACTTCACTTCACTCCACTCCACTACACTGCACCCCACCCCACTCCACTCCACTCCACTCCACATCACTCCACTTCTCTCCACTCCATCACTCCACTCCTCTCCACTCCATCACTCCACTTCTCTCCACTCCATCACTCCACTTCTCTCCACTCCATCACTCCACTTCTCTCCACTCCATCACTCCACTTCTCTCCACTCCACTCCACTCCACTTCACTGCACTTCACTTCACTTCACTCCACTGCACTTCACCTCACTCTACTTTAATGGGATTCAGTGAAATGAATTTGAAAGGGGATGCACATTTGACTCAAAATCATCTTCCGATTTCATGATCACCAAAGTGCTATTTGGCCATTGTATTGACTCAGAGGGAAAAAATCATTTCCACAGACAACTGGGAGTGTGCCAAGCTGCTAGTGGCTGCAGGTGCGGAACTCGATGCCACAGACCTCCACCACGGCACCCCTCTGCATGTGGCGGCCTTCAAAAACCACTTGGCCTCTGCTACAGTTCTACTCCAGGCTGGTGAGTTGTCTCCCTTTATGCTTTTACTGCAGTTCATTCTAATCATTCTGGCCATTCTGAACACAGAGATATAGTATCTCTGAAACAGGTTGGTCACGTGACTTCGGCCCCACATTCCAATGATTTTACCAATCAAAATTCAACATGATCAAAAGACCATTGAGAGTAAAAAGAGACGATTCTATTTCACTCCAATTATTTATCCCGATAGATAAACACAAATTTGGTGTTCTAATACAACTAATCTAGGAGATTTTCAGGAAATCATTTGAGAACTACTTTTAGCGCGAACATCGTCGATAAGGTTGCAAACTGCCTTCAGCACGTGCGCTTGTCTTTGGAACTAGTCAGTATAAACGCATCGAAAAGGATTCCTATGGCTCCGGGCTGGTTTCGTGAATCTATGGTTATACTCTCGCAAGTAAATGCTTTCTGGCCGGAACCTGTGGTCTAACTGCCTTCACACTGTTTGACGAGCTGCTGAGTCCACACTTCGATCATTCGTGTATCGACTGATCTAGAAGTAGAAGGAAGATTTTACTCACTGTTGTCTCTGTGTTGAACGTTGATCGAGTCGAAGTTTCTTCCGTCCGATTCCGAAGTTCGATATCATCGGAGAGCTCAGAAGCAGTTTTTCTAAGTTTAATCCTTCTAAGCATACATTAAATTAATGATTCCTCATCAGTAAAAGCACTCAGCGGGTTTCTGGGCGTATCGTACTATCGGTCCACAAGATTATCATTATGCAGACGGGATTGGTTGCCTTACTCGCACAATGAAGTATAATTGTTGCTGTTGTATTCAAAGTCCTTATAATTAGTAGAGTTCACAATATTACACTCTTGTGATTCGAATTTTACCGCATACAAGTTTTACATTTATGGGAAATCGATGTTTAGAAAATGAACTGACGGAAAGATGGCTGCCAGTATCGAGTGTATCACAACAAGCGGAGGAATACACTCAACGATGTGAAATGCCATTCAGCGTGGCTGAGACTCAGTGTTGAATGGTGGTATGCATGTTATGGAAGAATTAAGGCTATCACGTGACCAACCTGTTGCTGAGACTATATGCACTATAGTCTCAGCCACGCTGAATGCATTCTGGCTTACTTCGTTACTGTTTCATCACACTTTCTCTACTTCATCACCACTATTTTGGTTTTTGCAACTATTTCATTGATTTTTTTAATGTGTCTCTGGTTATTTGAGAAATTCCCTTCCAAGGAAAGTGACAGTGCATGAAAATGAAAGCTTGTTGAGAAGTGCAGCATGGTCATCAAGCAACTTGACCTCCAAGAGCGTGCCAGGAGAACTGTTCTTGTATGTGATGACACAAAGGCACTTCTCTGTGAAAATCAACTGCAAGTAGGTGTAATGTAAGGCCCAAGTCATTCAGTGCCCCCCTCCTCAGCTGGACCCCCTGGCTGCTGGACTTTCAGGGTCTGCTCCAGTGGCTCAGCCAGGGATGGCGCCAAGCAGTCAAAGAGGCTAAGGCAAAAAACAAAAAAAGCTTAGTTGTGGTTAAGGTAACATGGCAAAATAAATTAGGGTTGATAGGTTGGCTTGATCTCCCCCCCACCCTCACCCTCACCCACACCCCCCCCAAACCCCCTCCCCCCCCCCCAACCCCCCCCCCCCCCCCAACCCCCCCCCCCCCCCCCCCCCCACCTTTTTTTACAACATTTTTTTCAGAAGAGACTAGATTGAACATAAAATACTTCCTGTAACTAAAATAGTGGATTCCCTGAGTGTTCATGGGGCATGGAATATGTTTATTACTGTCAATTTAATTCTTTCTTTCTTTTTGCATGATTGGGGAAAGTGTCGGGTCAGCAGAAAAAAGGGTTGGTTGGGTTACCGTAACCACAACAGTTTTTTGTTGTTGTTTTGCCTAAGGGGGGCACTGGGACTGAGCCTGATCATTCAGATGAAACTGCATTGAAACCGCCATGGAAGATCGAGATGAACCCTTGCACTGTTACAAAATGGTCACCAAACTCTGCAACCAATCCATTAAAAAGTCACGCATTTACCTATCAAACAGAAAATTAATACAACATCTAGAGTCACATACATCAGTGGCAGCATGTTTTGTTTTGAGAAACTCTGATTGCCTGAATGACTGGTTTTCTCCTCAATGAACAGGCGCCAATGTGAACGCCACCAAGACACACACTGCACCTCTGCACTACGCAGCACGTCACATGGACTACAACTTCATCAACCTGCTGCTGCACCATGGGGCACATGTGAATGCCAGCACCAACAATGGACTACGACCCCGCGACCTCATCCTCAGCTCGCAGTCCCCCGCCAAGCTGCTGTTGATTCAATGGGAAAGTGAGTGTGAAATCACTTCTTGGTTCTGACAGAGGCCGCCTCTAGTGAACTTGAGTTTTCCCATAGCTAAGGTGCTGCTGTGAACTATGCTTGAATTGTGGAATCACCTCCTTGATTGAGACAGATGGCTTGGACTTAACCCTTTCTGACTGACGTCACCAGTTCAAAACAGTAGTTCCTGCCTCGGGTTGCCAACTCAAGAATGCAAAAACTTGGGTGGTTTAAGAAAAATGTCAAAAACTTTCTTGTTTGAGCTTCAATCATCATGAAATTTTAGGATACAACAGATATGTGATTATTGCTTTCATCTGTGATGTTTATGTTTTTGTGATGGTGGGTGCTCAGCCTAAACGAGAATACTTGTTACCAATCAGAGAAGGGTTAAAGGAAGGAGAGGCCAGTTTGCTATAAATAATGGCGTCCTGACCATTGTTTTTTGAAACAATGAAAGTTTCTTTTTCTTTCCCATGAGTGATGCCAGGAGTGAGAACTAAAACACTGTCAGTACTGAAAAACATACTTGGCAGGACATTCCAAGGCTAAGATAATATCAAGAAAGTCATCTGGAAGAGGAAACTCCTTGCATAATTGCAGCAGTCAATGACAACCTCTGGAACCAAACTCAGCCAGAAGAACTATTCACTTAGTCTTTTTCATTTGACAATTTGTTCCATAATGGATCCAAAAATAAGGAGCATATCAAGTGAAGATAGTCTCATGGAATTTGATTCATTTTTATTTTTCAGGAAATGCTCGGAGTCTGAAGCACTATTGTCGCCTACATCTGCGAGCCATGCTGCGGCAGCACCTGAGGCCTGTTGTGGAATCCATGTCTCTTCCCCAAAAAATCAAAGACTACCTCACCTTTGAGCAGCTGTGATGAGCAGTGCTAGGTGCCAATAAAGCAGGGCTGTGAGTCTGTGACAGGGATTCCCTGCACTATTTATCTCTATGTGATGAGTCCAATATGTGCTGTTCATGCCTGTGATTGTGTCTTGTGCTTTCATTTTTAGCCAGCTTGTTGCTCAGTTATATGCCTTGTGATGAAACATTTGAGACCCAAATAGAGCTCATTATACACTATTGAAACCTGCAGGGAACAGGTGATGTTTCAGAACCTCTAGTAGGAACGGAGCCTGCAACCTGCCAGCTAACATCAAAGTTGATATCTCTCTCTCTCTCTCTCTGTCTCTCTCTCTCTCTCTCTCTCTTTGTCTCTCTCTGTCTCTCTCTCTCTGTCTCTCTCTCTGTCTCTCTCTCTGTCTCTCTCTTTGTCTCTCTCTGCCTCTCTCTCTGTCTCTCTCTCTCTGTCTCTCTCTCTGTCTCTCTCTCTCTGTCTCTCTCTCTCTCTCTCTCTCTCTCTCTCTCTCTCTCTCTCTCATGTAGTGGCTGCCTGATATGTTGAAGAAGAATCCCTCTACTTCACAGTCCATCAATAGAATGGCTTTTCTCCTTGTACAATGACATGAACATGAATTACATTTGCTCCCTGACCACTTTTGTCCCTAGATTGTGTAGAAAAACTGGGAGAAGAATAAACAGGATCAAGCTCAGGTTGAATAATTTTTTTAAATATTACATATTATTGTGATACCATTTACATCCCAACACACATATTTGAAATAGTTTTTAAGATATTTCTCATCTTTGATGTCATCCATGTTATATATACTTTTTATTACTTGTGTATGGATCACATAGATTCACAGTTAGCTTGGGATAGACTGTAGAGATGCTCAATGCTTCCACTTTTGTGGTGTCTATCCTATTCATTCTAAAGAGGCAGACTGTTCTTAAGAATTATAACACCCCCCAACAACAACAAAAAAACAAAAAACGCACTCACAAAAAAACAAACAAGCAAGGTATCAGCAGAGAGTAAAACAATCCTGTGTTTGATAATAGAATGTGTTTATATATGGTTCTCCCTTAGACTAATAAACATCGGCAGGAAGGATCAACAAGAAAGCAACAGTTAAAATGTTCTCAGGAAGGTGTCCTCAGTCCTCTCACGATGGACAAATGGTGAAGTGACTCAGGTTTCCATATTTGAAAGCATGGATGATGAATGAAGTTTTACAGCCTATCAGCCGTTGTAGGTTATGTAAGGCCAGCACGAAAACCATTAGAATAGTTTAGAGTACACAAATAAAGTCATGATGTCTCAATAAATTTGCCTCTTATGAATCACATAGGGAGATGCGATGGGTCCATTCTAACCCCCAACTCACAGGGGGCTATTTGAATGCAAGTTCTGTCCACACTCCTATTTGTGGGGGGCACTGATTTTGATGTTTTAATATTAGCTGTGTTGGATTTGGTGGGGCAAAGCCTTTCCTAACACAGAATAGTTTTGTAGTCACCATTCGATAAATTATATTTTGCCCATTCCTATTCCAGTAATGTACTATTCTCTTCCTCTTTTTACAGTTTTGCACTGGTTGGAAATCTTTATGAAAGAAAAAAACTGATATAAAAAAGTGTTTATGTCCAGCCTTTCCACTGCTGTTATTAGGAGTACAGTCTTTCTGGTTTTTATTGCTGAATGTTACCATGAAATTTACCTATATTGCTGTTGACCATTTTTTGTGATACAATAAAAAGAAATTGTTTAGATATGTTAATGCATTTCATGATTTGACTAAAAACCCACTGCTGTTTTGGCCTATATGACAGTAACTCTTTCATGTGAAAAGCTAAGAAACAATGGTAGATCTTCCCTGAATGTATAGATTGGCACTTGCTTGAGGGGGATGGAGCTAGAGATACTTTGCTGCTGAGATCCTATTTTGTTTCACTGGGATGGTATTTATAGGCTGTGAGCAGAGTCGTGTGTACATTTGACTCAAGTGGGTCATTGCGTAATCGGTGTCCTCAAATACAAGTACTTGCAAGCAATACTTGCTTTTTGTGTGTGCATTTCATCAAAGAACGTAAGTACACTTACATTCTTTAATTTCATGCTGATGAATGGTTAAGTGTGTGGTTATTTTCCTTACTGAACATGTGTAGTGTGTTCATTTGAATTTGTTTATGCTTGTGAGGAGAGTGCAAGTAAGAGAGATGAGAATGAGAGAAGGAGAGGGGTAAAGAGAGAAAGAGAGAAGAGAGAAAGAGAAAGAGGTGTGTATTGTGTGAAAAGCAACAGAGCTGTACAAGTATGCAGTCTTGTGGCCAATTTTTTGGCTTTGACCTATAGTATTACAGATATTGGGCATATTTGATTTCAGGATATCTAATAAACTATTAAAAGAATTAATGATTAAATAGTCTGCATTGGAAAGGGGAAAAAAACATTCTTGCTGCTTTTTTCACGACCGTGGCATTTTGATTGTGTCTCCGTACTTCCTTGGCAACTGGTGGAGGTGTCTCACATTGCATGCGTCATTTGCTTTCATTTCTTGCCTGCCCACTTCTCTTTCCCACATGCTTTCCACTCATTTTCATTTTGAAACAGTACACAAAAGAGATGTTCACATCTGACATTTATTGTAAAATATTCATTATGAATACAACACAAATACAGAAGTTTGTGTTTTCAAGCAGTTGACAATGGCGCCAAGTGAATAGTCGATGGCTGGGTGAGTTCTGACTTCCAAGGGGAGACAAACATTTTCATCTCCACCTGGGTCCAGCTTGCATAAGTATGTGTGCATGGAATGGCACAGGACAAGAGAAATACACTGAAGTATCACTCCTCATATTAGTGGGGGTGGGGTGGGGAAGGGAGGGAGAGAAGAGGCTGGAATTCACTACAGGCCACTTAGACAATGGGAGTTGGCAGTGAAGGGTGAGATGACTACTGGACAAAGAAACACTTCACTACACAAAACGTCCACTTCTGGATCAGTGGGCTAGCCTTTCTCACTTGAGTGCAGAATGCAAAAAGTGATCTTGTTGGCATTCACATTAGTTTCCAAATACTCTATTCTATCACATCAGCAGCTTCCTGCTGACCCTTTCCTACTCTGCAAGCATGAACACTCATGAGCTGAAATGCATTATGTACATTTATCACATCATTTATGAGTATTCCTAATGTAAAAAGCAACATAAATCCACATATTTCAATTCCTAGCTCTTAAACTGTTGCTATTAAAAACCCAAGATTCAGTTACCTTATAAGCCCTTCACTAGCAAGATACTTCACAGCTGACCTAATTGAAAAATTGTACATTCACATACTTTTTCAATTTTCCTCCAGAACAACGAGAAAAAAACTACTACTAATACTATGTGACTTGCAGGGGGCTTGATCATTAGAAGGCGTACATAGTTCTCCTATCATGTTTTCCAAAGCTTTACAACTGAACTTTGTCATGGCAAGGACCCAGTAATGAGTGGACAAAGCTGTCACTCTTGTGACCCTCCTGTAAAAGTGGATGGATGGATGTGAAATGGCAGCACATCTTCCAAACTGCTGCAGCATCACCCATGCCTTCATGAATTTTTACCTCGTGTACAACACAAACAATGTACAACAATACTGCTCATTTTTCAACAGTGAGTTTGCTATTGGAAAAAAAAGGTGATGGTCACGGGATGAAATGGTAGCCAAAGGAAACCAACAGAATTGAAATCCTAGACCATGAATGCATTTCTGTGCTGTTGCATTGCACTTGTTCAGTGAGTACTCTACAGTAGTACCCAAATCCTAGTAAAACTGGACGCAGTCCAATAGCAATACATAATTTCTCACCACAGTCTAGTATTCTCAGAATTTGACATACACAAGAAATGCTAGAACTGATGCACTACTTGGCACATGTGAGGTAGATACTAGGTGAAAGCAGATGGAAACAGTTTGGCATTCAACATGGGCATGCAAGAAGTGAAAGGACCTAATATTCATCTACTCATATTTACAGTACTATGACAGATAGTCACTCACTCATACATAGAAATGTTAGGGCTAAGGTGAAGGGTTTGTTAAGGATTTATGTGCACATTACCTGCAAGCATGCTTAAGGCAAACCTAGCTGCCCTTACTCGTCCCAAAAGCAATGTATTACTGCTTGAAGAGCACTCGTGCTAAGAAAGATTTTGTGCTTTCCTTAGCCCATTATGACCTACAGCGTGTGATGAAAACAGCTTCCTAAAACCTGAGGTTTTTTTCAGGAAAAAACACGAAGTCAACAAAACTCATTCTAAAAAATGTATATCTTCACTTCTACATTTCCTAGAAACAAGAAGTACACCACTGTCAAATGCGATGTCTGCGTAGCATCCGGTCTGAAAGGGAGATGTAACGCGCGCATAGCATCCGGTCATAATGGGTTAAAAACATCTAAGTGCAATGCACATTACTTCCCCTAGGAAAATGAGAAAAGTAGAGCATGCTATATATAAAGGATATGATCTGTACATATTATCAAACTTTCCAAGGAAAAAAGCTGCTTCCAAAAATATAGTCTCCAGCAAATCATTAATAAAAATTGGCAGCAATGATTTCGTTCTTTTAATAATTATGTCACTTGTGCATCATCCAATTGGAAAATCTTCACGAGATGGTACCTCTTGGAAAACTCATATTCCTCATCAACACAAGACAGCATCTGACAGTTCTCATCCCCCCATTATGGAATGGGCATGAATGGTGTTATCCAGTTGGCTGCTGTCCAGGCCAAACGTTTCAGTCCTCTGAATTGAAATGTGCAGTACTGCATGCACATTTACAAATACCACACTCTTCATCCTTATCAAGGAATGAGAATGATGATTTGTTCAGGGGAATAAACTCAGAACCAGGGTCAACTTCAGTGGTGACAAGAGCAACGTAATGCATCCCCCAACCCTAATCATGGGATGACTCTTAGTGTTTTGTTCATGGGATAAACTTTACCCCTAAACTTCGGTGGTGACATACATATAGATTTATTCCTGATCCCTTATCAGGGAATGAGTATCAGCATTTCATTCACATGATAAATGTTAGCCCCAGTCAACTTCAGTGGCGACACAGACAGTGAGAAGTGAGGGGAAGGGAAGTTAAACCGTGCCATTCAAGTCCATGGAAAGGTGCAGGACTCTGGTCCATGGGTCGTCATGGAAACCGAATCCTTCTCTCCCTGCTGTCCTGTAGGTGTAGCAGTGAGAGCTGCAGGGTGGCCTTGTGGAGAAGGGTGAATGTGCACACACCCCGCACTGTCACATGTAGTGAATGTAATTAAAGCCATCAAAGCAGCAGGGCAAATTTGCCTCACTTGTCATGATGAGTGATTTGACAATCAAACCATATGCATGCACCACAGTTAAACTTGGAGTCAATGACCTTTCACAAGAGTGCTATTACTATCTGTGAGATTTGTATTTATTAAAAAAATTGGAGCCATTTATCCTAGAATATTAGGCAGGACAGAGGGGTGAAGGGATCTTTTATGTCAGCAGTGTTGTGTTTCTGTCTTATTTGTGGAACTACACAAGCAACATGTATACTACATCCATGTTACTCAAGTCTGTCAAGTTGAGAGACCTGAAAGTTTACCCCTATATTTTCTCCTGAGCACATCGAAAGAACAGGAGATGGAGAGGTCAGAAAGAATATTCAGTTCTATCAACCAGTCTTCTCAAGGCTCTTGAAAATCCATGTTTCCTTGGTTCCAATAGTGGGGAAGAAGTTGTTGATGTTTCCAGGGAAGTAGATACAAAGTTCAAAAAGGTACACAGAATGTTACATTTACACCTAAATAAAGTACAACTCTTGTGTATACACCTAAAATACACAGTATGAATGTTTAATATATAGCCCAGTACCAACTTGCATCTTAATTAACATGGGAATGCACACTGTCTACTTCACTAAGTGCTACAATAGATCTTATGCATTCACAGCATGCGTCAGATGTTGGGAATGCACACAGTGTGAATGAGCATTACATTTTTTTTAAAGTTCATTAGCATTTAGAGCCTGTGTCATTTGGAAGATTGGGATGTACACATTCCTTCTCAACAGTTATGTAAGGCAGGAGCTGGCAAATGGCTGCTGTGACCACATGGACTATGGTGTAACCACACACACACGCGCGCACACACACACACATGCACACGCACACACACTGAGCTTTGCTCACTATCTGGCTGCAGCTGGGAGCAAGCTGCTACTACTGCAAGCATTAGTTCTTGATGTCATTGGTTAGAAAACCTAACCAGGCTTCCCAAAGGTCCCACTACCTCTCGTTGCATAAGACGATACAGCATTTTACAGCAATGTACATTGATTACATGGAAAGCATGCTGCGTGAATCAATATGTTGCTTTTGGCAGCAACAGTAAGTTACATTACAGAAGCAGTTTAAACTAGAAACTGATATGCCTTCGAGAGAATGTCTGTGTGGAGAGACTCTGCAAAGGCACTTGTGATCCTCAGCGGAGTGCAGGGCAGGGCAGGGCAGGGCAGGGCAGGGCAGGGCAGGGCAGGGCAGGGCAGGGCAGGGCAGGGCAGGGCTGCATTTGTCTTGTGTTCAGCAATGGATGCTGCAGTTTTCCATAGAGGTAGATGGCTCTGTCCTCCACTTGCATCTCACCAACCTCAGTCTTAAAATTCAACCATGCATGTCTTCAACAACCTCAATATGTACATACAAGAATTTGTTTCTGCTTTTATAGTAGCTCGAATATGTTGTACATTCTGGAGTATGTTTGTATTTCTACATACACATCAATCGGCCTCGAATGGTGATGCGTAAGATTGCTGTCCGCTATTGTATTCTATATCAGCATTCCACATGTTCTACTGTTTATTTTCTTTTGAGGAGGGTTGGTTGTGTTTTTTTGGGGGTGGGGGTGGGGTGGGGTGGGGTGTGTGTGTGTGTTTGCAGCAGTTTTCATCTTCAAGTATGATTAAATCCACGCATTTCTATGACGGAACACTGTCATGGAATTGTACCTGCAGGGCTTCCAGAATGTTTAGCACTTGAAACTTACACATGCCTGTGCTGAAGAAACCACTCAAATAGTGACTTTCTGTGTACTGCTATGTCTTTTACATAAATTCCACAGCTGCCAGAAGCATCAGTTTACACGCAAAGTATTCCAATGTTATACACCTCCATTGATAAATGTTCTGGCTATTTGCAGTGCACACATGCAAGCAAGCCACGAGTTTTTCTGCATACAGGCATCATACTGAGTGCATAATATACAGGGTAATTATATATAAATGATTGTAGAACATTCATCAATGTCTAAGAAAAGCATAATGCACAGAAAGCAGCCAATATCAAGATGTCTATTAAGCATGATTTGTGTGTGTTTATAAGGAGTATTTAGGTTTCATTAAAAACAAATTTTATTAGGTTGATTTCCTTGTCTAGCTTAACATTTTTCCAGAGCAACTGAATCATTGGTTATGGAAGGATATTTTTCCAGAATCCTTTCACTATTTTCAATTTCATCATTAATATTCAAAATTTGATTTTGAAAAACTTTGTACAAGAAATAAAATCCACCCTAAATACCTGATATGGCTCAAATCACTTCACACACACAGAGAATGTGAATGCATTATTGTTTTTGACAACAAAAAGGAGCATGGTTAGAACTACAGGAGTGGGACTGGTTCAAGAAACAATTCAGCAAATGCAAGCACAAGATCTCTGTATCAGCTTCCATCCAAATCACTGCGAGAAATATCAAACAACAGCTCAATTCAAAAGAGGAGCTTCCATCCAAGGCACCAAAAACCATGAAAGTGAATTTCAATTAATAAAGACCACGAAATCCATACAAGTGAGTGAAAAAGAGGTCTAGGGTATTCACACTGCAAGTGAAAGACAAGGTGCCAGATTGAGCAAGTAGACAGGGCTGGGTAAAAGGATTTAAAACAAGATAGAAAGATAGAAATACTGAGCTTAGAATATGAGCTTCGTGCTCCTCGAGTAGCCTTACAAATCACACTAGTGAGATGTTAAAACAGAAGTTATCTACAGATTCATACTTAAACAGGTGATCTCTTTAGAAACATGTGTGACACACTACACAAAACCTAAAACGGACTGACAAGACTAAAATAGATTTGTTGCATTGTGATCTAAAAAGAACAAGAAATAAAATGTTGAGCTGCCACTACAGGACTTGGATTCCATTTACAGTCTGGACTGTTGCAAAACCAGGCAGCAGTTCACCTTCATCTCTGACTGGCATTCAGACCCACCTCTGAACTTCTCATGACACTCACTGCAAACAGCCCGACGGAATAGCCACAGGCATCGGCAGGGGGCCCAGTGTTGCAGCACCAGAGCATCCAGCACATTCTTGACCTTGGTCAGTTTCCTCAGCAAACTCCCAGTTCCTGTTTTTCTGACCACTTGCCATGCATGACTTCATAGCATGCCATCACAGTTGCATATCTGAGTGGATTCCTCCCACTCAGGCACATCCGTATTCAAGCAAAAGTTGAGCCTTGCCAGGCTGCCCACATCAGTCCCTAGAAATGCATAGGGTCCAACGAGAAGAAACACAACCTTTTTCGATGCAGTAGGGTCAGACCAGAACATCTGTTTTTCACCTGTGCTGATCCTGCATTCCCCCAGGCCTGACATAGTCACCAGTCAAAACTGTCTGTCACTGGGTCCCTTCCCACTTGCTGTCAGTTGTAAGCTGACACCTCTGTCCAAGCACCCTTTTTCCTGGAGATGGAGGAATGGGGGGAAAGGGAGTCAGAGTGGGGGGGGGGGGGGGGGGGCCGAGGGACATAGGTGGATGGAAGGGAATCACTTCTCTTCTGACTGTGAGGGTTCAACGACCTTGATGTCTTCAGTAACCTGCCGGAAGGAGTTGATCCACTGCCGCTTGTCGTGCTTGTCATTGGCCAGCAGTGTATGGGACTGACCACACCCAGAGGTTTTGAAGCCCACTCGGAAACAGTTCTTTGCTGTAAAAAAAATAATAATTTTTAGTTACCACATGCTTCTTTCAAAAATAAAACATCCCTAAAGTGATGTATGGATGATTGTTAACAAAGTGACTGTTTACCATACACTTAATAATCGTCATCTCAAAAATTATAAACTCATTCAGTCTTCCTAACCCAGGAAATATGCAGTGGAAACTCCCATTTCCTCATCATGTCCACCCACAACCATCACCTGTCCCCATCCCCATTAAAAAAGAGTTAAAAAGCCAGTACAAGACTCATGGTGTGAATATGCTCATTTCTGATTTGCATGTAGGGTGATAAGTTTTTCCTTTTTTGTTTATTGATGCAAGAAACAAAAGAAAACTCACACACCAAAACCCCCCAAAACCATCAAAGGAAGGCCCATTGCAGAACAGCTGGTA
Organism: Theodoxus fluviatilis; assembly: GCA_034096865.1. Taxonomy (NCBI): domain Eukaryota; kingdom Metazoa; phylum Mollusca; class Gastropoda; order Cycloneritida; family Neritidae; genus Theodoxus; species Theodoxus fluviatilis. Next base: position 21,923 of record JAWQFJ010011638.1, read on the forward strand.
CAAGGACTGGAGGGTAGAAGTGGCCACAGTTGTGGACAACAGGATAAATCTATCAACCTAAGGAGGAAAGTGAGGAGACAAGCAGGCAGCCAGCACATTGTACCCACCTGTCTTGTCCTGGCTGAAGGCAGAGCGAAAAGAGCCCATCTTCACCTCCCCATCAGGCAAGTCTTCCACACACAGCTGGCTGATTGGGATGGGCTGTCTGTACAACTGGTAACACGCCTGCCCACCCTGGGTCACATTCCGTGTCACTAATAGCGCCTTGTCCAGTAGGAATACATGCAGTCTCTACAACAGCAACACAGCAAAGTCTTCATAAAATAACTGCTCCACCGTAGAATGTAAAGATGAGTGAAGTTCTGCACAATTATATCATGGATGATGTTTTTTCTTACTGTCTTCAACTATATGAACATCTGGGAGGGAGGGAGGGATAGAGAGAGATAGAGAGAGAGAGAGAGTGGGAGGGAGAGAGGAAGGAGAGGAGAGGAGAGGAGAGGAGAGGGAGAGGGAGACAGAGAGGGAGACAGGACTGGAGAGAGATAGAGAGAGATAGAGAGAGAGGGAGGGACGGAGGAAGGAGAGGAGAGGAGAGGGAGACAGAGAGGGAGATGGAGAGGGAGACGGAGAGGGAGACGGAGACAGAGGCGGAGAGGGAGACAGAGACAGATGGAAAGATAGACAGATGGATGGATGGATGTACAAATGGACAGATAGAAAAGACAGACAGAAAAGACACACAGAGAGAGAGAGAGAGAGAGAGAGAGAGAGAGAGAGAGAGAGAGAGAGAGAGAGAATACTCACAGTGCCCTTGTTGTTCTTGAGGCAGCCACTACAGACCAGTGTGGAGGAGGCTTGGATGTCAGGGTGTCTCTGGTCATCATGGAGATAGACCAGGCGGTCCTGGTAGAATTTGCACTTGGCCTCCCCTGTCCTGGTGTCTGCCTGGGCAATCAACTTCTCCACCAGCTCCACCTGCACCCAAACATGGCCAGTCTGTCAGCGCCTGCACCTCCTCAATATCCATGCATGCATCCTCTCAAAGCATTCCATGCCAGAAGAGGACAATTCCATAATTTCTTTAAATTTGATGGTACATGACTTCTACTCAATGACAGAGACTTTTCCTCCCTCTCCAACTACTCCTTTACAACCTTGAGTATTAATAAATTCTGGAATCTACCATTATCACAAGCCCACATTACTGTTTCCACTATCATCAATAAAAATTATTTATAAAATTTTATATAAGAAAAATGAAACTGTAAATTAAGGGTTGAATCACACTGATGCACTTGTCTTCACTGTAATGTTCTTCACTAAGCATCCACGAAACATAAAATCTGAAGACTGTTGCATTCAATACTTACAGCTTCTGACAATCTTTCGGCATCTTCATCTGCTTCTGGTGTCTGAAAGAGTGGAAACACATTATAAATACACATAATTATTTGATACAATGTATGAAATGAAAAAACCGCAGTCAACAAAATGCATGATAAATATATTTCAACTCTGGGGGAATTAGACAATTTTTAGTTTTGTAGTAAACTAATGCACATTTAATTGATTCTATACATCTATCCCTTCATTAACTTCATGATAAGAGCATCTCATCTTCATCCAGAGACTTCCTCCAAAGTAATATCATAATTTTAAATCACAAAAGTATTGCAGAATTTGAGAACAATGATAATTATACTCACATATTTCAGAATGCTCTTTATCAGAAGAGGATACTTCACAAATCTGCCTCGAGCACCATCTGTAAAAGAATAAAAAATAAACAATCTTGTTGTCATGCACATTCATTTAATGTCAAGTGTTTAAGATGAAAGCCTGTATCATTAATTCATGATAGAGAGGTGAAATATATTTTTATTATCATCTCAAAATTAGATAAGGCAACTATTTATATATATATATATATATATATATATATATATATATATATATATATATATATATATATATATATTGGTGCTTATGGTAGCATGGCAACAACAACAAAAAGGGCAAAGCCCATACAACTCACATGCTTGACCTTGACCTTTATATGACCTTGACCTTCAGGTGACCTTCAAGGTCAAGGTCAAACAACTAAACCTACCAATGACATCATACACTAAGAAATGCTTTACACATTTTCCCTACCAAAATACATGTGACCTTGACCCAAGGTCAAGGTCATCCAAGGTCATGCAACACAAAGCTGTTAATTCAAGACATAGGAAGCACAATGGTGCTTATTGGCACTTTCTACCATGAGATATAGTCACTTTTAGTGGTTCACTACCCCATTTTGGTCACATTTCATAAGGGTCAAAGTGACCTTGACCTTGATGATATGTGAACAAATGTGTCTCATGAGGAAAGTATAACATGTGCCCCACATAATTATTAAGTTTGAAACAGTTATCTTCCATAGTTCAGGGTCAAGGTCACTTCAAAATATGTATACAATCCAACTTTGAAGAGCTCCTGTGACCTTGACCTTGAAGCAAGGTCAACCAAACTGGTATCAAAAGATAGGGCTTGCTTTGACCTATATAACACTTGTAGCTAAGGTCGCCATTCTCAATAACGTGGGAGAAAATTGGGAAAATGTGAAAAATGACTGTGAGACCACATTTATGGCTCCTGTGACCTTGACCTTGAAGCAAGGTCAAGTCACTATGTATGTTTTTTGAGGCCTTGTCATCATACACCACCATGCCACATTTGGTGTTGATAGACTTAATAGTCTCCGAGAAAAATCCAACGTTTAAGTTTTTTACGCCCGGACGGACGGACGCCCGGACGGACGGACGGACGAAACGGCTCAGTACATAGACTCACTTTTGCTTCGCATGTGAGTCAAAAAAGGACATAGGTGGGCCCAAACTTTTTTATTCTTATTTTTTGTTTTAGAAGAGGTCAGATTGAATGTAAACAAGTTTTTCTTTTGCTGAAATTTTTTTACACATAAATGGTGGATCACCTAAGTGCTCATAGGGCAAGGAAGGTGGGACAGCATGCAGTTTGTTGTGTAGGGCAAGCAAGATGGGACAGCATGCAGTTTGTTGTGTAGGGCAAGGAAGGTGGGACAGCATGCAGTTTGATGTGTAGGGCAAGGAAGATGGGACAGCATGAACTTTGATGTGTAGGGCAAGGAAGATGGGACAGCATGCAGTTTGTTGTGTAGGGCAAGGAAGATGGGACAGCATGCAGTTTGTTGTGTAGGGCAAGGAAGATGGGACAGCATGCACTTTGTTGTGTAGGGCAAGGAAGATGGGACAGCATGAACTTTGTTGTGTAGGGCAAGGAAGGTGGGACAGCATGCAGTTTGATGTGTAGGGCAAGGAAGATGGGACAGCATGAACTTTGATGTGTAGGGCAAGGAAGATGGGACAGCATGCAGTTTGTTGTGTAGGGCAAGGAAGATGGGACAGCATGCAGTTTGTTGTGTAGGGCAAGGAAGATGGGACAGCATGCAGTTTGTTGTGTAGGGCAAGGAAGATGGGACAGCATGCAGTTTGTTGTGTAGGGCAAGGAAGATGGGACAGCATGCAGTTCGTTGTGTAGAGCAAGGAAGATGGGACAGCGTGCAGTTCGTTGTGTAGGGCAAGGAAGATGGGACAGCGTGCAGTTTGTTGTGTAGGGCAAGCATGCAGTTTGTTGTGTACTGATGACTTTTTCTTTCTTTCTTTCACCTTTTTTTTACAATAAAAAAAAAGGTTGGGGCGAGTAGGAAAAAATCAGGGATGGTCAATGGTATACAAAATAGATTTCATGTGTGAGCAAGAGAGCAAAAACAAACCACAGGCCAAGTGCATGTAAAGCATATAAAAATCAGGTGTAGGTGATTGAGCCTGTCTGCAGAATGAATGCGGAAATTCCTTTCACTTTTTAAAGCTTGCATGAGATACCATCAGCTATGTAGATGTATATGATATTCCCTGCAAGCTGCATGAGATACCATCAACTATGTAGATGTATATGATATTCCCTGCAAGCTGCTCATGTTTTCACTGCCTGTGGCAAACTCAAATCGTCAGCGCTAGTGGTCACAGGAGGAATGGCAGCCAGAGCTGTGCATACCCAGCAGGCTCCAGAGGTCCAGCTTGCGGGAGAAGGGAGATTCCTGGCAGCGCTGCAGGAAGTCGTCCACCGCAGGACACTTCTTCTTCTCCTCCAGCACGGCCTTAGCCAACACCTGGTTGGCACAGAACTCCACGTAGGGGGCCAGCTTCGGCAGCTGCAACATAGAGCAACTCTTGCGGATGCACAGACATACTTGAGTTAAATCATCTCCACTTGTTCGGTCTAGCTTTGTCCATGCACAGAATCCTGAGTTAGGTGTGTCTTTTGCTTTCCAAAAGCAGACAACTGGGAAAGTTGTGTTTCATATCCAATAAGCATTCCTACCAAAGGCATTAAGGGAAAAAAAGTTGTGGTTAAGGGAACAAGGCCAAAAAGGTAAAGGGTAGGCTAAGGTTGGCCTGTTTTTGTGGGGATTTTTGCTTTTTTTTTAAGAGGCTTGATTGAAGATAAACCAAACTGTCTTTAATTGAAAATGCTTTTTTAATATGTAAAAAATGGACTCCTTGAGTGCTCATTGGACAGGGAAGATGGGATAGCACAGTTCAGTGGTTACCATCAAATTCTTCTTTATTTTTATCGAAAAAGTTTAGGGTCAGTAGAAAAATAAATTGAGTTAGTCAGGTTACCATAACCACAACCTTTTTTTTCCTTTTTCCTCTTTTTCCCTTAAATTCAGAAAATTAATTGAACTTTGTGAGATCAAGATAACAAAGATAAAGAGGCTATGCAAATTCAAATTTGGAGCTAAATAAAGACTACAGAAATACTTGAATTAAAACCATATTATTGCAACTGTATAATCACTGAAGCAATGTAATGATGACAATGCAGTTTTCAAACATGACAAGACATTGTGAATACAAAGTCAAAGTGAAATCACTATATGTGACCCTCCATCATTAAATGAGTCGGCTGCGCAGTCGTCATTTTGCGCAAACCGCCCACAAAGAAGGTTGGAGTTGTAGTGGTCGACTTCGAGATTTTTGATTATTTGGCTTCTCTAGTCCCTTCTTCATTGTATGAGTAAGTTTTCTTTCTGAAATTAACATGTAGGAGTATGTTTCATGATTTTTTTGGATGTGGTGGTAAATCATTCACATGAAAACATCTGCAAACCGATTATTGACATCAGGCATTTTCTCAAAGTTTCGTAGCCGCCACTGCAACAGATCGACACGGGAATACCCTAGGCTGCCAACCAAAGCCAAATTTGATTCGCTAGTGGTTGCTTCATCTCTGTGGCAAATTTCATGTGTCTAGAATAAGGGTTGCTAAGGAAAAAAGGGGAATGTCTGTAAATTTGAAACGCGTTTTTCTCAAAAAACTTATTTTTAGGGTATCTATCATCTAAGTCATGTGAAATCGTACAGGGTAGTGATATTTTCATGATTCTTGCACCCTTCAAAAACTTGTGTGCTTTTTTTGAAAACATACAGATTTCAAAATGTTCAAAATGCAACGATCGAGTGACTCATTTTGTGATGGAGGGTCACATCTTTCGTTTATTCAGACAATTCACTTACCCATAGCAGAAGCTCCTTGCCTACTGAGTGGGTTGTCCCATCAGGCTGACGAAGGATTTGAAGACTGGTCACAAGAACTGAGGAAACAAAACAAGCTGTCACAAAATCATGGCATAGACCAGGCCTGGTGATACTTTCTGTTGCTACAGAATTTCTCTCTCTCTGTCTGTTTCTGTGTCTCTTCTCTCTCTGTGTCTCTCTCTCTTTGTCTCTCTCTCTCTGTGTGTCTCTCTCCCTCCCTCCCTCCCTCCCTCCCTCCCTCCCTCCCTCCCTCCTCCCTCCCTGCCTCCCTCCCTCCTTCTCTCTCTCTCTCTCTTCGTCTCTCTCTCATCTCTCTCTTCTCATCTCTCTCCTCTCATCTCTCTCTCCTCTCCTCTCTCTCTCTCTCTCTCTCTCCCCCCCCCCCCCCTCCTTTACACAATCATGGATTCACACACACACACACACACACACACATACATGCACATTCACACAATGCCTCCCAAATAGCAAAGGACAATCAATAAGCAGGGGATAGTGGCCATACATACCCTGGTGTATGGGGATCAGACGCTCTACATGACCAAACACAGCTTTAACCTCGCTGGGACTCAGCAGGCTCAGCTTCACCATGCTGTCACGGTAGTTCTGGTAGAAGACAAGCAGTATTGTCAATATGTAGTTATGTCATAGGAAGTCCAAGTGATTCAAGAGCAGTGAGACTCATGAATCAAGTCTCACGGACAACATCCCTCATTAGCTTCAGCTGAATCTATATATTTTCATTTCAACAGGTGTCTTTTTTAAAACATTAAATCTAAAGAATTCTTTCTCCGGCATTATACTCAGTTTACAAAAAAGACATATTCTTTCACTGTCTCTCAAGAACAATCTGTCACCATCCTGGTGTACTGATTTGATGAAGAGAAAAAAGAAAGAAAAAAAAAAAGCTGAAAAATGTTCATCATGCTTCAAATAAATCTTACATCAAAATTAGAGACTAGCATCTTGAGACAATAATTAATGTATTAACCTCTTTCTCACGAACTTCATTTTAACTCTCAACACATATATTTATTATTTAACCCCCCCCCCCCCCCCCCCTCTCTCCCTCTCTCTCTAACTGAAAGGTCACCGGTTCAGTCCATGCATGAGGTCTTACATTTTTTTCCTGTCTGTCCCACGCAGGGCTTTGGTTCTGTATGTTAATCTTTGCTTTCAATACTCTCTCTCTCTCTCTCTCTCTCTCTCTCTCTCTCTCTCTCTCTCTCTCTCTCTCTCTCTCTCTCTCTCTCTATCCCTCCCCCCTCTCTCTTCTTCCCTTCCTCCTCCTTCTTATGAATTATTTCTAGCTTACCTTTGCAACATTCTTCAGGTCTTCCATCAGATCAACTTCTCCTTGGTACAGTTCATAAATAGCCTGCAAGAAACCAGTCTCTATCAGCCATGGGGCAAGCTGCCGACATGATAATGATGGCAATTTTTGTTTTCTTTTGCATCCCACAAGAAACGTATGCATGTGTACACAAGTGTGTGCATGTAATGTATGTGTACATGCAAGGATGTGTGTGTGTGTTTTTTTTTTTTTGGTGTGTTTGTCTGTGTGTGTGTGTGTATGTGTGTGTGTATGAGTGTATGTGTGTGTGTGTGTGTGTGAGTGTGTGCATGTGCACGTGTGTGTGCGCGACACTGAGACACAGAGAGAGCCAGAGAGACAGAGAGAGCCTGAGAGAGAGAGAGAGAGAGAGAGAGAGAGAGAGAGAGAGAGATAGACAGAGAGAGAAAGATAGAGACAGACAAAGAGAGAGAGAGAGAGACAAAGAGTGTACATGTATATTTATGTGAGCATCCACACGCATGCATGCCCAGGTGTGCTTGAGTGAGTACTCATCAGCCTTCTCAAGACTCTAACCTATGGAAAGCAACAGAGTAAGAAGTAACTGGATTCTCAGTACATAAGATGACTGTATTCTCACAAGCAGAGGTAATACACTATCATCTTGAAGACTCTGATAAACACAATGAAAAACGTTTGACACTGGCCAAAATTTGTCACGATGCTTTGCGCATGCTTCACCCATCTCCTTTTTATGTGACGTATCACAAGGAAAAACTACAGAATATCAATATCTTCCTTGAGATGGAAGCTTTGTCCTCTTATATAATCCATCATCACAAGCATCATGGACCGCATGCATGGGAGTGGGCCGTTTTCACAGCCTGGCAGTTGCCTGCTTCGGGAGTTCACACCACCCTAAACTGCTGAGCAACGTGTCAGTCCACTGACATTGTTAGTTAGCTTCCTTTCAACCTTCATCCTTCCCAAGACTGACTGAGGCATTTTTGCTTCAATTAAGAGGAAAGTCTGAAGTAAATGCATGGGAATTCATATTTCAAGTTATCCAACCACACCATGTACTGTGATATTTAAAAAAACACACAAAAGAACTTAAAGGCTTAAAACTTAAACTTAGAACTAAAAAACTTAGAACTTAAACTAAGCTTAGAACTTAAAACACAAAAGAACTTAAAGGCTGCCTGCCATGTTGGTGAACAAATTAGCATATTAAAAAAGTGTTAGCAGTTTTATAAGCTGTTAAATGAAACCAGTCATAAACCTGGGTAAAGGCTGTATTCCAGAACACTGATGGGTAGTAAGATCCCAGTGCCATCACAACAGGACACTAAAGTTCAGAGAGTCATGCTGATGGTAATTAATAGCTGTGCAACAAGAGAGGATTCACTGCTCTTTCCATCAGATTCAAGCTTCAGTCACGATTTCACAAGAAAGACAGATGACCTATATCATACACAGGCCTTTTACGTCAACACAATCTCGTTTCTATGACGCAGATGGATAAATTCATTTTGCTTATTAGCACAATGAGAGTACCACAGGGAATCAGGCTTTTCTCTCCTTTTTCTTCAGCAATAGCTGCTTGTGTAAATGCACCTATTTGTCAATAACCTCAACCACATATGGCATCTTATATGGACAAAACAAATTCTAAGACATATTCATATGCATTCATTGCCTTTTTATGCCCCATGGAAATTCCGTAGTCAAATTTTTCTTTCCATTTAAGTATCTGCTTGTATAAGCGAACCAGTCTATCTTGCATGTTTGTGTACACACACACACACACACACACACACACACACATGCATGCATGCACACACACATGTATGCAAACACACACAAGCTAGCATTCCTATTCCCTCTCTTTACACACACACATACATGTGCATGCACACACACACATGTGCAGGTGCATGCACATGTGCACACACACACACACAGAGGCACAGACACTCATGCACAACCATACCCATCCGTCCTCACCATCCTCTTTGACTCCACACTCCAGTGCACACTGTGAAGCCATCAGGGAGCTGCTGCAAGTCTCTCCAGCCTGGGCAGGGAGGACTTTTTTTAATTAATTGTATTTACATTAAGAAAGAAACAGAGGGGTGGGTGGGGGATGGAGGCATACACAGTAGGTCTCATCAACATCGATCATCAGCATCAATCATCAACATCAATCATAGCATCAATATTCAGCATCACTCATCAGCAGGGAGGACTTCTTGCCAGCAATGCGTCATCAGGCCTCAGTCTCTGTCACAGCAACAACGCCACCCAGCCTTTTCATCACTTGTACCTCCCTCTATAAGTCTCTAACCCCACCCCCACCCCTCCTCATCCCACCCCACCTCCCCTACCCCAACCCTTGTACCCATCCAGCCCCAAGCTGCAATCTCTGCTGCCATCAAGACCCTGTGTGCCGCTCAGGCTGGCGCAGGTGAGGCAGGCCTGCAGGCTGCAAATAGTAGAGCTACATGGATCGGGCGCCAGGAATAGCACCCAGCTCCAAGGCAGGCAAAGAAGAGAAGAGGAGAGCGGCTGAGACTGAGACAGTGAGGAAGCTGTGAGGCCTAGGGACAGATCAATAGAGCCAGTCTGCGTGCCAGGGAGCCGTTGTCACGCTCCAGGGAACCGTCACATCTCTATTTGTATCTCCTCTCTAGGACGTCATCCCTTGACCTGACCTGGCCCGGCCCCCCCCCCCCCCCCCCCCCCCCCCCAATCATAACAATAACAGCTAAGGATTTACTGTCAGGCAGCGACACAACATTCAATCAGCCCACTCACCCCCAACCCCAGTTCACACCACCCACTCCAACTTTCCTAAATCTGCATCATTATTTTTTATTCTGAACATCATGATAAACAACACCTCTATATTCTAATGAAGGGCTTCAAAAGTGAAGGAAAGAAAAAAAACTATTGAGGCAATGGAGAGAGAGAGAGAGAGAGAGAGAGAGAGAGAGAGAGAGAGAGATGTGTTTTTTTCGGCCGATGACCCGTCAAGACAGTATAATTCACATGTATGTACATATGCAAAAAATAGAACATGTTATGTACAAGTGTAAAATCAGTACAGTCAGTAAAGCTAAGTGCCATACAGGTAAAAGAAAGTTGCACTCTTACAGAAACATCGTTAACCTAAATGACTGGTTGTAGTTGATTGATGTACATATCAGCTGGCATTAATTTCACTTTATACATGATTTTCCTCAGAGTTCGTGAGCCTCTCACAACGAAGTTTAAAAGCATAAATATATACATCGATACATCGCGTGTCTTTCTTATATCACACCCATTGATCAGGTGCGTCACATCAATATACCTTGCATTTTTCAGGTGTTTTGCAATATATTTATCTCGTAGGTCCCCATATATATGACAATGGATTTAAAAATGCCGCTCATCCTCGTACTCTCCGCAAAATGGACACTCTCTGTCTGCATCGTGGTCAGGATTGCGCAGGTTTGACCCAAGTGCAAAATTTCCAACACGGAAACGTATAAATGCATCCCTAAATTTTTATATTTATGTAATTCAAATAACTCTCACACTGTAGAGAGTGCTTAAAAGATCCATAAAAGGCAAGTCTGTTACTTTCACTAATTTTCATGTGCCATTCTTGCAGGGAGCAGTCACAAAGTCTTTGTCTTAGCGATCGAATAAAGCTCTTTTCATTTAGGTGCCCACAATTTGTCCACACATAGCCAAATCCAAGTCTTGACAGACATTGTTCAACTAATTTTACCCAATTCAGCTTCACACACACACTTTCTTTCGACAGCATTAAGTAGGCCTGCTTTGGAACTCTGCTTTCCGACATCCTGCTCAGCCGAAACCAGTACCTAATCGCCCAAATGATAGTGTTAATAAACATTGGGTATTTACCCAGTTCACCACTGCACATGACATTTGGAGTTGTTATAGAAACATTGAGAAAGCGCTTGCATGCAAACATGTGCGCCTTATCAATACTCTCTCTTGTCTCCAATCCCCACAACTCTGAACCATAGAGTAAAGAAGGCTGTATTTGAGCATCGTACAAACAGAAAAAAAAACTGCTATGTTCATAGTGCGAAGATGCCATATTGCCTTAATCAACTGTACAGGTTTTTTTTCTTGGCTTTTACACCCAGGATGTCGAGAGCAGAAGATACCGATAATTTAGTAAACACGAATCCTAAGTATTTATACTCATTAACCACTTCCAGATCTGTTTTTGAGAGAGAGAGAGAGAGAGAGAGAGAGAGAGAGAGAGAGAGAGAGAGAGAGAGAGAGAGAGAGAGAGAGAGAGAGAGAGAGATATTTAATGTACATGTATATAGGGCGACCGCCCTTTCAATTAAAAATATGATGCCACAAAGTGAACAATTCCTTACAAACAATCAATGGCAGTTTTCCTATTGGTGTTTCAAAGCATAATAGATGCACTTAGCCATATTTCTTGTCATTATCGTATCAGAAGCGGACATGAGTTGTATGAAATTTGTTCCGGCTTCTAAATGACGTTTGATGTACTTCTTTTTTAAGTCTTTAGAGTAGCAGTCCACACAAAAATGCTCTTCGTCTTCATTTTCATTGCAAAACGGGCCTTTCGAGTCATTGCACAGAAGATCAAAACGATGACTGTTATTATTTACCGATAGGTTGCTTACACCAAATCTGAACCTTGCGAAAGCATGACGAATTTCTTAATAGTTATCACTTTTGGGTACGCCTCTTCCCTGAAAAAGTTATTTAAAGAGGAGTACCAACAGCATCTTGCACTTGTGCAATTTCCCCCCTGCCACAGCTTTCTGTGACGATCTCGAAGCCTTGCTTAAACGCCCTGAAGAAGGCATTTTCATTGCCAGCGCATCCGTTGAGCCATACATCAGCAAATCCTGACCTGGTGAGGCAACTTTCTATGAGAGCTGTCCAATTTCTACTATGTGGGACATTGGAGTTAGCTAGCCATCAATATGTTTGGGGAGTCTGTTAGTTGGCAATTTACCAATTTGAAGCTAGATATTTAACTGCTCTAGTGCAGCCTGAGATAGACAGGGGATATCTTCACAGATCTCCATACACCATGAGTCCGTATGCCAGTTTCCAGACCTAGAATTCTTTTACAGGCAAAGCTATGGGATTATTCTACTATTTCAGCTTTACCCATGCCCCACATTTCAGAACCACAAAGCAGGAGAGATTGTGCTTGGGAGTCGAATTACTTAAAGATAATGGAAAGAGAGAGAGAGAGAGAGAGAGAGAGAGAGAGAGAGACATAGAGAGAGAGACATAGAGAGAGAGAGAGAGAGAGAGAGAGAGAGAGAGAGAGAGAGAGAGAGAGAGAGAGAGAGAGAGAGACAGAGACACAGAGACACAGAGAACTGAACTGAACTGTTTATTCGTTAAGCTACCAGCCTGTCACAATATACATAGTGATCATACTGCGTCGGCAGAGGAAAACTCAGTCACAAGCGCCTCTCGTCTTCTCTTAAGCGCATGGTATAAACTGCCAATGCTCTTATTTGTGTACAATCGTGTGTTGATAACATCTGCGAATCCAATTACCGAAGGGAAACCAAATGAAAAATACTTCTGTCTAATGTCTTCATACAATGGACAAGCAAATAGGAAATAAATTTCACACTCAAAAGTCTCCCTCCAAGCAGGACAGATGTACAAATTATCTTCCGCTCTATCTTTATATCTATTCTTGTGACAGAACAACTCGCTGAAGCCAGTTCTAAACTGAATGTAGACGTCACGTAAATACTTTATGTCCAGAGCAAATAAATAGCTTTTTTTTGTCCACGTTTTAAACTTCCTGTAGAACGAGTACCTTTCGCTATTCCACAGGGTTTGTGACCAATAGCCACAGTACTCTTGGACTAAGCGCCCTTTCAAATCTCTGAAAATTTCTCTATCATTATGCACCGTCTGATTATCCCACATATTTTGAAAATCATATCTATACAACATTTTCTTGATCTTATTTGCCCTATTTTGTTGATTGCATGAATTTAACATCATCTTATAAACTAGATGAGGGTAACGTGAAGTTTCCATACGTAATATCCGTATCCAGTACTTCAAAGAACGAATTATGCAACTGATATACAAAGGGTGTCTTCCACATTCGCCGTAGACAATCAGATTTGGAGCCCTTGACGGTAGATTGAGGTATCTTTTCATTGTTTGGATATGTACATTCTCAATGACTGAACAGTTATCCAGACCCCATATCTCTGCCGAATACATAAGAACACTGGACACCTGTGCATCAAACATCTTAAAAAAGACATCGGGTGATAAACATTGTAACTTTCTGATACACCTTGTGATCTGAGCAGCACTAGCCTTAGCTCTATGAACAAGATCTAATTGGAGCAAATTGAACGACAATCTTGTAGTAAACATGGAGCCAAGGTATCTGTATTCTGGGTTACTTCCAACCGCTCGACACACAAATGCCTTTTTTTCTTTTCCCCCGAGAAAGCCTCCGTTAAGGAAAACAACCACTTAGAGAGAGAGAGAGAGAGAGAGAGAGAGAGAGAGAGAGAGAGAGAGAGAGAGAGAGAGAGAGAGAAAGAGAAAGAGAGAGAGAGAAGAGGGAGAGAGAGAGAAGAGGGAGAGAGAAAGAGAAGAGAGAGAGAGAGAGAGAGAGAGAAGAGAGAGAGAGAGAAGAGAGAGAGAGAGAGAGAGAGAGAGAGAGAGAGAGAGAGAGAGAGGTACAGGGGAGAAGAAAAAACAGACAAGACAGGTAGACATGAAGAAAACATAGGTACCGTCAGACAGAGTTTGCAGCAGAGAAAGAGACAAATACAAACTCAGTCATCACAGCGAGGATCAATAAAACTTGTATCAACCTTCCCCATCTTCCCTTCTAAGGGACAGCAGACCTCACCTACTTTCTTGGATCATGTGTAGCAGTTTGAGCTGGCATGACGTGAAATGCGGAGAAGCAAATTTCAGACGTCATCCCTGTGACCAGGGCGCACAAACACAAACTCTATCAAGCAATGCGCAAATCAATGGAACTGGGTGGGCCCTACACGCCAAAGTGCGTTTTACCAGGGCCTTGGTCAATGGCCGGAAACAGGCATGCTTAGCACTAGCAGGACAGCCAGGTCCCCGAGACCAGGCTGTCTTTTATTGGCCACCAACAGTTAAAGGTAATTAACAGCAGGACACAGCAACCCCCTTCTGATTCTGTCTGTGGGTGCCTATCTCATAAAGCACTTCCCCTCCTACCCCTGAGACCCACCCCACACCCTAATCAACTATAATTGGTATTTCCCTACCCCCTGCCAGCCCACCTCCTGCTCCTACCAGTTGCCCACAGAGGAAAGTTGTTAGAGGTGCCATAGCGACAACACAATCAGGCCTGCCTCACCCCTGTCCTCCACCACAACAAAGACAACATGTTCCTTGGATACCCCCTTCCCATCAACAACTGCCCACGCTGACCTACAAACAACAAACAGGACACAACACCTCACTAGGATACCTCACCCACAACAGCAACTGCCCAGACCAACTTCCAAACAACAAACTCAAGAACATGGCATGAAGAAATTATTCTAAGTGAAAACAATTTAACTCGCCTTGATACACAGAAGAAAGCACTAGATCCACTCAGCAGTTAAACCATGCACCTTCCATTCAATGAACTACAACAAATGTTGTTTCTGCTTTGCATTTCCTTCTGAAGATACCATTGTGAAAATGTTGCAATACCATGCTAGTTATGAATGTGACAATCCATTTAATCAGTCTGTTGAAAGAAACATGTTGTGCAGCCAGTCTGAAAAATCTTATGTTGGGTTGCATGCACAGAAATTACAAATGGTAAAGAGAGCTGGGCTACAGAATGATTAATGATAGCCTGACCAGAGATAAGCTCCAGTTGTATCTTGTGATGAAGTCAGATACTGAAGCTTAAGGACACAAATGATAACCTTCATTATAAGAGTTATGCAACTCCATATGTACAATTTTCTGATACATTACTTTTCATTGTCATTTCTTAAACACACACACACACACACACACACACACACACACACACACACACACACACACACACTGATTTCTTGTCACAAAGACTGCGATGCCTACCTGTAAAAAAAAAATCTTCTGCAGTGAATCATATGCCATGTTCCTACACTAAACTGAATTATGTTATCGCGGTGGCCACAAGTTTTCCACCTACCATAAATTAATCATTGTATAATGCCTCACAGTTGTTCATCTTGTCACCAAACAACATTTTTCTGACTCCCAATGAGTGACTTAATTTGGCAACAAGTATGTATGCACAGTATGGTCCTGTGTGTGTGTGTGTGTGTGTGCGCATGCATGTGTGCATGTGTGAGCACATGCATGTGTGTGTATGTGTGTGTGTGTGCATGTGTGAGCGCATGCATGTGTGTGTATGTGTGTGTGCATATGTGTGTGTGTATATGTGTGTGTTTATGTGTGCATGTGTGTGTGCGCGCGTGTGCGAGAGTGTGTATATGTGAGTGTGTATGTGTTACAGAAAAGAATGGGGAAGGAGGGGAGGAGAGTGGTGTTGTTTCATCCCCAACCCTCTTGCTGGTGGATCCCTTGCTGGATGCTCAGGCTTTCCCAAGCAAGACAACAGTTTCAATGATGTTTGGGTATAACCCCTTTATTTGCTACTGGAGATGAGAATTCTTGGCCCCAGACACTAATCACTCTATGGCCTTGTAAACTGGGGGTCCCTGGGGAGCTAGAGGGCAGATGTCTTTCCAGCTCTCAGATCTTCCTCCCTCCAATGATCACTGAGGGCCAGAGGTCAGGGGAGAGCTATCAGAGAGAGCTATGTGGGGAGAGGGGTTTTGAGAGAGAGAGAGAGAGAGAGAGAGAGAGAGAGAGAGAGAGAGAGAGAGAGAGAGAGAGAGAGAGTGCTAGGCAGTGTTCATGTTATATACCCTCCACTGGTATGCAGGAACAAACACTTTAGCCAATACCAAGCCATCTCATGAGAACAAAGGTACTATCTAGAGCAGAGAAGGGAGCAGTGAGAACAAAGGGGGGCCATATTATTCTAGAAGGTACCCTGACTGTTCCACTAGTCAGGTACTATTTCGGGGGAAGTGATTCATGCTGGTTGCTCTGAGATATGTGGGGTGGGGGTTAGAACAAAGGAGGGTCAGAACATTCCCGCAAGTTCCCTGACAGAACAAAGACTTCACAACATATGCATGCAATCATGCATGTGTGTGTGTGTGTGTGTGTGTGTGTGTGTGTGTGTGTGTGTGTGTGTGTGTGTGTATGTGTGTGTGTAGACAATCAGAGGTGGGTTCCTAGGACTAAGATATGCTAGCAAAGACCATGCAAAAGGCTTTTCCAGTCTTCCCAAGTGGTCACTGTGCTCACACACTGATGCAGGAGTCAGTATCAAAATTCAGATGACAAACAGATTTATTTCAAGAACTGACTGATTGGACTTCTCTTATGAATACTGCAATCATTTAGAAAAAATAAAAACAAAACAAAAAGGGCAAAGCCCACACAACTCACATGCTGAGAGGTTGTGCTGTGAACTATGTACAGAGGTTGTGTTGTGAACTATGTACAGAGGTTGTGCAACTCAACTCAACTCAGTGACAGAGCGGGCGGTAGTGACTTGTTTACTGACCAGTTTGGTCACATTTCTTTAAGGGTCAAAGTGACCTTGACCTTGATGATATGTGACCAAATGTGGCTCATGATGAAAGTATGACATGTGCCCCACACATTTATGAAGTTTGAACCAGTTATCTTTCATAGTTCAGGGTCAAGATCACTTCACAATATGTATACAATCCAACTTTGAAGAGCTCCTGTGACTTTGACCTTGAAGCAAGGTCAACCAAACTGGTATCAAAAGATAGAGCTTACTTTGCCCTATATACCAAACATAGGTCAGGTATCCAATGTCAAAAACTTCAGAGAAAATTGGGAAAATGTGAAAAATGGCTGTTTTTTTAGACAACATTTATGGTCCATGCGACCTTGACCTTGAAGCAAGGTCGAGTCACTGTGTATGTTTTTTGAGGCCTTGTCATCATACACCATCACTGATCATGCCACATTTGGTGTTAATAGATTTAATAATGTCCAAGAAAAGTCAAACGTTAAAGTTTTTACGGACAACAGGACGCCCGGATGCCCCGACGCCCGCCCGGACGGACGACACGGGTGAGTACATAGACTCACTTTTGCTTTGCATGTGAGTCAAAAAGGAAACACTGAATGGATTGCCTTTGCTGGCATATCATAGTCCAGGTAAACCTGCCTCTGGTTCACAGAATGACATAACAGTGAAAACAGTTCAATAACCAGACCCTCCAAGGTCCTCCGCACTCTGTAACTTGGATCACGGTAAGTTTACTTTCATAACAGGTCAATGCCTTGGTCAATACTAAACACCCTGGGGCAGCCCATGAAGTGGCTTCCTCCAGCACTTGGTCTACACTAGGTCTGCTCTGAGCCCAAGTTCACCACTGATCAGGCAAAGCAGACATGGATGAGACCTCGGCTTGGCTACACTAGAAGATTTATGTGGGCGTGCAAGGGACCTCCGCGGTACCATGGCATCAAATACACATATGTGACCGTGCGTGAGAAACAAGGCTAAAGTACCCAAAACAGTTTTCGAGAAAATGCTGAGTAAAGTTATCAACACACTGAGACAAGTATACATTTTCCTTATTATAGTAATTTCAGTGTAGAAAGATTAAAAGATTTCTCTATGAATAAGCTGTTTTTCTCAAATATGCATACAAAAATTTTAAAACCTGTGGTTGAAATTTCATTTTGCCATTTTTGGTACTTTAGACTTGTTTCCTCATTCACAGTCATAAGTCAAATGTCATATTTTGCAGGCAAGTTACACCTGTGTCCCCTCTGAAAGCAGAGGAAGGGACTAACTACCAGCTGTTGTGGTAGATTCCATGGCAACAAACACCAGCATGGTCTGACTGATGACTTGGAATCTCAGTCTTGCCCAAGGCAACACAAGGATGGAGTTATGGGTAATGAGGGAAGCTGACTGCTCTAAGTCGAAATACCACTTCAGCAATTGCCTTGCTTCCAGAGAGGCCAGCAAATCTTTGACTCTCAACTGGTGCATCAGAAAGAGAAGAGGATAACTGCACTCTAGTTGCTTTGTTGTGGAGACACCCAAACAATCAAGCCAGTCTTGTGCAATGGAAACCAAAGGCAAAGAACAAAATGGCAAAGTTTTTTAAGCTTTAATCCACAAATTTTGCTTGCAGCTTGTTTTCACTGAGAAAAAAAAATCCCTGACACGCACAAAGCTAGCAGCAATTACACACGAAACATCTCCTGCAGCCTGCTCAAGAGGAGTGTACTTACAAACAACATCTACCAAGCTGACAGTAGTGTAAACATGTCCCATGCCTACATGCTTGCATACACACACACTTACAATTGCCCACATGTGTGCACATGGACATTCACACACATACAATTTGCATACTCACATGCACACACAAACCCCCCACTGCACCCCCCCCCCCCCCCCCCCCCAATTCTTCATTTCCTCTCTTTCAATGGACATCAGTTCTGATTGCTCAATATCCTAGATGAAGACACCAATTAGCAGATGACTTTACAAGGACAGCAGTACTCACCTCCTGCAGCTTGATGTCATGGGGGTTGAGGGTGACAGGCACTCCTAGAGGAGCCATGGTGTCAGACCAGGTGCGGGTGAGGCGGCGCTTGGCAGGGGAGGGGAGGGGTGGGCGGTAGGGCGAGGGAGACTGGCGCAGAGCCGGGGACATAGGGACTTTGAAGCCATTGTTTGTTCTGTCCTGGAACACCAATTTATGGAGTAGTAGTACACACCGGGCATCATATGCAGGCAAAGCAAACGGGATGGGGAACAAGAGCCATTAAACAGAACACTGCCAGGCAGGTGGACAGCAGGAGAGATCAGATCAACTAAGAGGATGCAATGAAGTGTAACACAGTGCACTTTTGTGCAGAGTGACCCTTCACCAGTTTTGTACTTTTTGTGTTATCAAAGCACTCTTCCCTTCTGACAACATCCATGACGTCATTCTTCCCCAAGCATTCAACTGACCATGGGAACGAGTCTGCCATCGTGCTTTTGTATTACTGGTTAGTATCAGAATAAATGTTGATACTGTGAAAGCCAATTCCTATTTGTTTTCAAACATATCGAACCTGTCCCCTTTTCTACCTCTCTCTATTTCCATATTTCTTCCCCCACGCAGTTACAAAAGTAATCAGGGCCATCTTAGGCCAGACTAGACATAATGCAACAGAAAGAAAACCAGAGCATCCCTCAAGCAGAACCCAAAGGCATCTAGGTCAATTACATGTTCAAATTTTCTACATGTAGTTCTGGTGTAAAAGATGGTGAACAACAGAATCGTTAGGTCTTTTTTTAAACTGGCATACCTGTTACCAAATCTTCCAACTGACTTTCAAGTTCATTCACACCTAGTCTGCCTATCTCTACTCCAGTTGTTTGCCTCCAGTGTTCCTCTTACTCCAGTCCTTAAACATTCCCTGATGATGCAATGAAGGACCAAACAGTCTCAAGTGACAGTTTCCAAGTCTGTACAACTTACTTTGAAAGATCGGCTGGGGGAGAGGAAATTCACTGCTTGCAAGATTCGTTTTCGTCTTGATTTTGTCTGCAATGTACAATAAACATCACATGACACATCCATGGAATTTGTAACAGACAATAATTATCTCACCTACAGAAATTCATCTCTTCTATGAAAATACAGGGTTCCTGTTCCTGGCGTTTAAACAGGATCAATGGAGCCTGCTGAAACAAGAGTTCAACTTCAAGCTCTGGCTTGGAATGTCCTGGTCTCTTCCAGAAGGTTCTCAGCACTCTAAATCATGTTTTCATGAAGGATTAACCACTTTCTGTGGGAGAATAAGCCAACACATGCTACTCTATTGCTGCACAGCTCAATCCAAAGCCTTCAGATGAAGGATTTACTCCCAAAAATAGGAAGTGAAGTTTACACAAGCTATTCTGTTTGCAGCTCAGAACAATGATAGGCTCATTTTGGCTTGAAATGCCTTTAGGAAATTTTCAGTCATTCAAGCATTTCATCTTAAGGATTTCATTGAAAGGGTTTTAACATTATTTTCTCTTGAAGACATTGCCAAACAGAAACATCAAGCAGAAAATGGTGGCTTTCAGCTATATTAGTTTTTGCACCACTATCACTGAGTTTCACCTCTGCAGGGAGACAGAAATGTACAAAAGCAAGAAATGTAGCAGACAAATATTTTCAAATTGAAAGACTTGTTTGTCATTAATGAATGCTAAACCACTACTTGAACATAGCATTACTTTTTCGTAAACCAAACTGTAACAAAACACTAATGGCACATTCTGTTTTTAGATATTCATTCATCTCAATTCCAACATAAAAACACCAAGCACACGAGACTAGTTAATGGAATGAAATAATTCATTGAAGCTTGCAAGACATGCAGCTCTGAAGAAGAAGCAAATGAAGATGATCACAAAGAACATGTTAATGGTAAACAGAACATTGTTTGTGCATAAAGTTTCCTCTCTGGGCACAAAAGATTTTCCATTTTGACTTCCGAA
>JAWQFJ010011638.1:50000-51677 GCA_034096865.1 Theodoxus fluviatilis
AATGGAGATGAGGCAAAGGGAAAATGAAGTAGAGGAGGAAGGGTGAGGATGGAGGGAGGGGGGAGGAGGGGAGGCAGGCCAGACCGGTGAGAGAGAAGAGAAAGGGGGCGAGCGACATTGGGATAGTGGGTGGTAACTGAGGGAGGGATTGGACTGGATTGATGTGCTTTACGGCCTATCAGCCTTTGTAGCTCTATGTACACGAGCCAGTAAGCACGAACAATCACTAGAAGTAGACACAGTGTTAGGAGTAACACCCAAAATCAAGGCATCCAGGGCGTGGGGCTAGGCAGGGGGGCCAAGGGGAGAGGTAGTCCCGGTGTCCCCTCGAGTAATTCGCCTACAATGCCTAATCAGACGCATAGGAGACACGGTGGGCTCAAATTCTATCTTCCCGTCCGAACAGTGCCCACATAGGGAGCGGTGGAAGGGAGGGAAGCGGAGGATATATGGGTCAGGTGCAGTGAAACGGAGAAACTGTAGAGCAAGGTATGGCGCATAGGGACATAGGTAATATGATAAGGAAGAAAGGAGAGTAATACAACAGAGTATTTACACATGTGCACTTGTCGACGGCAGCTGAGTGCAAAACCCAGTCAGCTCGGCAACAATTTGTCGGCGAGGAAAAGTAGTGGGTGCATCACTGGATCAGGAATGGCGCAGTAATCAACGTTACAGTCTCACCATCTATACTACCACATGCTACCTTAAATAGTCAGCCTAAAGGAGTATAAGGTGTGTTGACTTGTTCAAATGAATATTCGGTTGGCGAACTGGTTTCCCTCAGTCGGATAACCTGATCAAATCATCATAACTAGATACATTACAACTATTCGAGATCCATTGTGCTAGGCATATGCAAACATTTCTGCCCGCCGAATCCTCCACGTCGCCCACAGTAAACCAAAACATCCTGTTGTCACCGCTTACAATAACGGGGGGCAGAGAAGCAATGGGAAAGACGCGCGCCGTTTTTGGCTTAGTGAGGACAGGTTTCATGTCACCCAAGATCATTCTGAATGAATCCTGCCATACAGGACCAAAGGAATTTAGTTACTTATGTTTCAATCAGTGCTCATTGTGTTGGGTAAATACATAAACACATACTCTCTTTTTTCAGACTGACGATTCTTTCTGTGCCGCATGTAACACAAAGACTTATATGCATAATACATCCACAACAAATGAGTGCTCAACTCGACTAGTTAACAGTCACAAGGCGTACCAAATGCAACTACATTAGAAAAGGCATGGGCGCCTCTTTTTCCATCCTCATACATTTAGTGAGCTGTCTGAAAACTGAAAGAAAATGATTAGATAGAGTGGTTTGCCATCCCTTGAAAAAAAATTTTTTGTTATGGCTTATCTCCCATGTCCCCCCTTAGATGCATGCTCCACATCTACAGCCACCACTGTTCTGTTTGTAATTAAGTGAAGGATTTTGTATACACCATTTACTATACCTTCTTGACAAATGAACCCTGTCAACAATAACAAAGCGCAGCAGTGTATCATGTGCTATGACAAATGAACGCCCTGGGACATTCTTTAGTGTGCATGGTGGTTAGCTATACAGAAAATTTAAAAATAAGGTATGTTACGAATTTATCTGTTCTGTCTTTTCTTCAACTATCTGTAGACTATGCTTCTTATTCAATATTCAGCGTCATTGGTTTA
>JAWQFJ010011639.1:5000-10000 GCA_034096865.1 Theodoxus fluviatilis
CTCTCACAAGCGTGTGGCAAATATTACGTGCACACCACACGGTGGCAGCGGTTTCCTCACACGATTTCCACTCAGTGCTATTGCTGACACACGTACTTACCTCATCCACCGTACAGGACCAGGTGTACTAAATGCAGGCAACACAGCTGCCACGAACGGCGAACGAGTGCGAGCGTGCTTGGTTTTATTTTGTCTCAAGCAAAGATCACTCTTGACGAAATCGCTTCACGCCAGTCTGGAGTTAGACCACTACTCAATCCGTCACCCAGCACGTAGCAAGGCGAGGAACGGATTTCGGCGTGCCTGAGATGAGCACAGTGACACGGTGGAAGTGAAAGTGGACACGGCAAGCTGTGCTTGCACTGCTCAGGCCTGCAAAGCCTGTGTCCACTGGCGGAAAGGACGCTGCGTTCTGGGCTTGCAGTCCGCAGCAGACGTGGCAGGCAGACAGGCTTTTGCTTCCGTCTCCTCTGTGTCTTCCAGTCCCACTGCTGGGGAAGTCCTCTTTGGCCCGTGTGCACGTCTTCCTTCTCGTATGATGAGAGCGACACTGTTCACCGTGATTTGAGTTGAGGAGTGAAGTGGTGTGTGTGTGTGTGTGTGTGTGTGTGTGTGTGTGTGTGTGTATGTGTGCGTGTTTGTATGTGTGAGTGTGTGTTTGTGTGTGTGTGTGTGTGTGTTTGAGTGTGTGTGTGTGTGTGTGTGTGTGCGTGTGTGCGTGCGTGCGTGCGTGAGTGTGTGTGTGTGTGTGTGTGAGTGTGTGTGTGTGTGTTTTTTTGTGTGTGTGTGTGTGTGAGTGTGTATTTGTGTGTGTGTGTGTGTGTGTGTGTGTTTTTGTGTGTGTGTGTGTGAGTGTGTATTTGTGTGTGTGTGCGTGTGTGTGTCTCTGTATATGTACACGTAAATGTGTGTGTGTGTTGTGTATGTCTGTGGTTAGGTCCATGCACGTTTGCATTAATTGCGTATGCTGCCTCTTGCGTGCATGCGCGTGCCCATCTGTGCCTGTGAGTATGAGCTGGCGCGCTAGGGTGTAGAACTTAAAAAGAATATAAAATTGGAACAGTTTCATAAACAACCAAGCGTTCTGTCAACCCTGAACGCAAACACATACCCTATGCGTATAAAAACCGCTGGCGCTGAACCTCCAGGTTTTGGCATTTAAAAAAAGATCGGGTTCGAACCCGCAACCTCTCGAGAAAAGAGGGGGAAAACACACACACACATAAAAACACAAAAAACACAACCTCTCGAAAAAAGAGAAGAAAAAAACAGTTTCAGCGCAGAATCAAACCTGGTCATGCATGACCAAGAGTCGAACGCTCTACCAGCTGAGCCATTAGAGAATTGCTATGACAGAGTGTTTGTAAAGCATGTAAATCCACTTCTAAGCTATCGGCCCAGGAACAATCAACCATATATTTTAAACATGATGGATAGGTTCAGGAAGCTCCTATTATGACATGTTTTGCATTCCTTTGGCATGTCAAAGACGCTGAATTAACACTCACACAGTCACACAGAGGAGGAAGTGTATTATAGATGTTCAACCCAGACATGTGCATTCGTACTCATTCAGTGATTCACGCACACACCGTGTGTGGTACTGCTACCGAGTACCGCCATTCTACAAGCAACGAGTCAATCCTGTTAACACGATTCATAACTGGTAGGTTTTTAGGCTAGATTCGCTTCGAAAAGTTGCAGAAAATCTGATGGTGGTAACAATCTGACGGTATAACAAGTTTTGACAAGGAAAAAACCAAGCAAGTAATCATTCTGACCGTTGTCAGCCATGTTCACCACGACAACGGCAGGATTCTAACGCATCATGAAGAAGGCTGAAATGGTCGGTGTCGGTGGTTGTTGTGACTCTTGACCGGTACTGTACTCCATGCACCTTAACGGTCCGTGTGATTCGGGTGTAATCTTAAGCTTAACGACGTTTATTGGCAGTATTACACCCGAATCACACAGAGCACAAACTTTGCGCAGCTGAGTGCGAGAATCTGGGTCACGTGTCGGCGTCTATTTTCATGGCTCGTGAGTGCCTGGCTAAAGTGCGTTAGAATCCTGCCCTTTTCACCCTCTGTTTGCAGAAGCTCCTAATCTCGCTGGAAACAAGATTTCATACTCTTGTCGTGGAACCAAACGACGAAAAGATTGACCTGATTTTTCAATACAAACACTGTATTCATTTTGTTGTTTAGACTGCAAGTGTAACTTTTCTGACTTGCGTTCCACTCAACACATTTTTCACCTAGTGGACATGTACTCGATTAATTGACTCGATTAAATTGAACTGATGTATTTGATATACATTTGTATTAATCCGGAAAAATTATGAAATCATACTTCATTCATTCGAGCATTAGTCTTGACAGCGTTCAGCGGACGAAGTAAACATCAATCTACTTCGACCATAACGTAAGTGCGAGTTGCAGACGAAACGACTAGGTACAAAACGTCCAGGATACAAACGACCCGCATCGTAAAAAATCTTTCTTTCTCCTTCACCAATGTTCTCCAAATTCACATATGAACAAAGACTTGTCAAGATGAGGCTCCCTAGTCTGTGCTACAGAAGAACTAGAGGTGACCTAATAGAAGTGTACAAGTATACGCACGGCATGTACCAGATTGGAGAGAATCTGTTTTCCTGCGATGACAATAGTGTCACAAGAGGTCACGCCTACAAGCTCAAGAAAAACCGATGCAATACGGCTTTACGACAGCATTTCTTCACCCAGCGAGTTATCAACATGTGGAACAGCCTCCCGAATAGCGTAGTCGAGGCACCGAGCCTGAACTCGTTCAAGAACAGAGTGGACAAGCATCTACAAGGATATATGTTCAAGCTGGAGGAACCACTGGCGCAGATGATGCACAGCAATTAGGCCTTTTTTCTCTCTTTTTCTTTATCTCACAAGTGTTATAGACTAGGCCTGGTAAAAGACCAGCTAGTATCCATAAGAACAATAAAAATACAGCCAGAGAACTACCAGAATCGGCGATAGGCCCTGGACGCCTAAGCAAGCCGAAGAATTATATTCTATTCTATTCTATTCACCCTTCTCAAAAATCTCCTCGCAAATGACGTCACGTTTTTCGACGTCAAATGATGACGTCACACATTTTGCAAATGGAGTCTGTTGTATCGTTTTCATTGCAACACCAAAATGTAAAAAAAAGTCACTTTCTGTTCAAACCTCGATTCTGAAAATTTTATAATATTGAATGGGACCTAACTTCCAGTCAGTGTGCAAAATCTCAAGGAAATCCGTCTAGTAGTTTTTGAGATATAGGCCATGGAGTCGGGACAGACACACAGACAGACTAATAAAGTCTGTAGGACCTCCGGTAAACCTGGAGGGATTAACTTAAACATTTATATGCATCCGTGACCCCAAATTCATGAAATTGCTTGTTTCATGAAACGGTCAAGATGGTGCTTGTTTTGTTAAGAAAGCTCTTTTCACAAAACAAGTAGTCTTGACCATTTCACGAAACAAGCAAAATTGATTTTCGCAGTTCATGAAACAGGCAAAAACATCATTTGAGAGCTTGACATTCGACTGCAAGTTTGCCTGTTTCATGAAATAAAAAAGTGTGGTTTTATACAGTGACTCCTCACCCATGCCTGGGTGTCAGCCCGCTTTGCACTTTACCCCCTGATCACTGGGCAGCTTGATAAGGTAGCCTGTTTCATGAAACATGTAAATGCCGCAGAATATGAATATCCTACACACTTGATTTGAAACAGAACACGAATAAAAACATCGTTGTGCGATTTTTAGAATCAAACAAGTAAAATATTGCCCGTTTAATGAAACAAGCAATTTCACAAATGTCGTGTAGCACATACGCCAACACGCTCATAACACGACGTACGGACACTACACACTGACACACACAGAAACTGGTGCAAAGTCAAGGCGACAAGGGGAGGGAACTCCCGCAGTGAGAAAAGCAGACGCACAAGACAAGACAAGGACGCGATGAGCGAATGTCGCCACAAAAAGACAGTAGGCCCCCTCATCCTGTCAGCGCTGCAAAGCCACGTGGAGACAGACTGGACAAGACAGAGTGGCCGAGACCATGTCTGATGAGAGGCGTCCACCTAACACCGCCACCTTCGCACCAGGGCGTGGAGTAGCCGTCATTATTTCATGACCGACTGTGACTGCACCAAAAACATGATCATGCAAACAAAGCAGCAAAGCAGTGACGATGTCTAGTCGGCCTACAATGCTGATAACGAAGACAACCGAAATAATATGGAGCTAGGTACGCACTCGACCACTTTGAACGACATTATGCAGAGCGACATCTGTCACTGAAGGGTCGCGTTATCTGCCGCCACACACTAAAGATGGACTTTTGTAATAACAAGGACACTCTGAGTCCCCTTTGATACAGCCAGAGACAGGGGCAATCTAGATAAACAAAACGGAGGTGAACAAGGCCACTGGAACGCGTAATCTCTCCACAGTTACACTGTCGATCTTCCACGGAGGCGACAATGACGCCGAAGGTGATACTGCATCCTCGCTACAGATGCAGAGAGCATGTGGCAGTGAGGGCTGACTACGGCTGAGTCCAAACATATACTCAATGCAATACGCCATTTCCCCATACTTCGTTTGTTGCCAATGGTAAAACACCGACTCCTGACACGTTTGACTTCCTATCTGCCGCATTTCAGTCAATGCTGAACACGGCAAGATGTGCACAAGAAACCCACTCAATGCTGATGACGGCAAGATGTGCACAAGAGACCCACTCAATGCTGACTGTTATGGCAGACTTTGTAGCGTTTGAAGAAACTTCCAGCTTTCCGTTGTAAGCGCGCCTACCGTAGAAGCTACTCGTCCTGAAGGTTCTCTGTCTATGTGGCCAGCTGATGCAAGACAGCTCCCAAGATCGATGACACTCTCCACAGTGCTTGACATCGCTCCATCGTTGCCGATGTGCGACGCCGACGATACGTCAGATGAAGATGA
>JAWQFJ010011640.1:0-2500 GCA_034096865.1 Theodoxus fluviatilis
CTTGCCAATCAAGCCGCTTGCATGACAAAGACGATTATGAATAATTGTATATGTCATACATGCTAAAATTTGAAACTCAAAAGTCTTCGTCGGGCGCAGCACTTCCGGTCGGACGGACGATGACTCGTTTCTGCCTCGCATGGCAGCTGTCGCTAGCAGGCATAGGGACCTGGCGTGCGTTGCACAGACGCGAGAAAAGCCAAGAACCTGCGAGAAATAGGCCGGTGTCAACATCGTAAAAGCAGATCTAAAGGTTAAGTAAATGCTGCTTGGGGCTGGTTGTGTGGGTGCTTCTAGAGCAGGCCCCGAAAACACAAAGACGGGCAGCATTCCAGGTGATGAGGGAGGTATGCGATTCTTGACACATGTTGACATCGGCCTATGCCTTGCAGGATCCTAGTGTAAGAAACGCGCCCCTGAAGGTAATTTACTTGTAGTGGCTGCCTTCTGCAGATGCGTGGCTGACACCGTTGACTGATTCGACTCGGTGAAAGACTTTCCTTTGGCCAGCGCTTGCTCACTTCGTGGGAGCTCCATGAGATTGCTATAGACGTAAGGGAGCAGGGATGCGTTGCATAGATGCGAGGAAGCTTGCAAGATCTTGCGCGACAAAGGCCGGTGTCAACATGATGAAAGCAGATGTGAAAGGTGCATACATCCACGACAGACAAATGAAAATGTGACAACAAATCACTATTTGTCTTTGTTATAAAAGTGACTTTGCAAAGAAAACTCCCTGTGTTCTAGCTGGGCAGGGCTGTCCCAAGCAGGCCAGGAAGCCTACTTTGAGGCATTAGAGCCACATCAGGACCCCACGACCCAGTACATGTGCAGGACTTATAGTAATGCAGTCTTCATTGCCCACTCATCGCATGGCTTTATCGTCTTCTGTTACAGCTCCGTTGACTTCCCAGAACCCATGTCAGATCGAATCGCCCATCCTGTCCGCCAGCACCGGGAGGGCAATTTTCTGTGGGCGAGGGCCCAGCAGAGAGGAGTGTCCACGTGGAACTTTCTGCAACATCGACCCCGCAGACAGATACGCAGTCTGCTGCCTCAACCCAGACTCCAACCCTGCTCCTCCCCCTGGTCGGAAACAAGGTGGGACGTTTGCCAAATGATGTATTCCTCGCTCTTCCCTTGGATTGCCTTGTTTTCCTCCGCCTAGTTACCCTCGCAAAGGAGGTCATGTTTTACCCCCGATTCGTTCCTCAATTAGTTAGTTAGTTAGTTAGTTAGTTTTTTTAGTTAGTTTACTTAGTTTAGATAGCTTAGTTAGTTTAGTTAGTTTAGTTAGTTTAGTTAGTTAGTTAGTTAGTTTAGTTTAGTTTAGTTTAGTTTAGTTTAGTTTAGTTTAGTTTAGTTTAGTTTAGTTTAGTTTAGTTTAGTTAGTTATTCGGCAAAATAACCCCCAAAGTTCAAAACGGAAGCTGATGAAATGTGGGGCAAGGGCAGCGTTTCACCCAGGGAACACTCCACTACATTTTTTTCATGTTTTCTGTGTTCTCGCTTTTGAAGTACAACCAAAAAGAGAAATCGCATAACTCATCACGAAGTTGATGACGTCATATGAGAGATGACGCCGGCGTATGCGTTCCGCACACAGAGACCACCAGCACACGCTAATGAACTGAACTACACAGGTCATGGAGGTCATGGAAGAGAAATCGTGGCGTCCTTGGTGGAGGTTAGCGTTTTCAGAGCTCTCTCTCGATACTGTTGCCGTCTTTGCAAATTTTTGTCAGGGGACGAGAACATATTTTATTTTGGGATTCATGAGCACCAGTAATTTCATTCTAAACATCCTTTCCTTTATCAGTTTTTCACAAATGTCATTGATCAAAACAAGTTCCTATTGCTCAAAGTTTGTTTGTGTTTTCTTATATCACAAACGATGCTCTGTATTATTAACCTTGTTCGAGTTTAATCAGTTGTACTGTGTATTGCTTTGATGCTGAGTGAGGCAGACATATTAAGTTGCAAATAGAGTGCCCCAAACTTATTTATCATCTCCAAGATCTCACAAACCATGGGTGTATTTCTTCATGTGGAACCTCAGAAGTAGGTTGGCTTTACACATAATCAATAACTTCTTATCATGTTGTCCTCATCAATCACGTGAGTTTTAGGATGCAATTTTGGAACCAGTCAGTTATTTGAAGCAAGTAATGCGAACGCTCGCACATGGACACCTGCAGGGGGGAGAGGGCAGGGTGTAAAAGGCAAAGGGGAGAGAGAGAGAGAGAGAGAGAGGGGAGAGAGAGAGAGAGAGAGAGAGAGAGAGAGAGAGAGAGAGTGAAAGAGAGAAATAGAGAAAGCGAGACAGAAAGAGAGAAATAGAGAGAGAGACAGAGAGAGAGAGAGAGAAATAGAGAGACAGAGAGAGAGAGAGAAATAGAGAGACAGAGAGAGACACAGAGAGAGAGACAGAGAGAGAGAGACAGAGAGAGACTGAGACAGAGAGAGACAGAGAGAGACAGAAAGAGAGACAGAAATAGAA